>QANU01033273.1:0-40767 GCA_003254905.1 Nissolia schottii
GAAGTATTTACTTTACTTGAACTAACGTTAGATCGTATATTTATATTTTATTAATGTTAAGTCAGGGGTATTGTTTTTAAAAATCTAAAATTGGAAAAACTCCACACTCAAACTCACACACCAAAATAAAAAGCTGAACTCCATAGAAAACTGAAGAAACCAACCCAACAACATAACACACTTCATTTCTAAAGAACGAGAAACAGAATAAACAAACGAAGCATCTTACCGGTATAATCAGCACAGTGTGTTAACCTCTTCCAATTGCGCGAGCTTCCAAAAGAAGAATCGCTTGGTTAACTCAGCTGCGGAGAGAGCGAACAGAACACACGAGGTTAAAATGCTATTGGCTTCCTGATTTATGTACATAGTCTTGCGAAGTGGACCGTGGACTAGGGATGTGGATAGAGAGCCTCTTAATGCAAGATTTTGCACTCTAAAAAAAACATAAACAACTTTTGAGGCAACTGAAAAGAAAAAGTCCATTGTCAGTGGTAGTTCTCAGCACTTAACAAATCTAATGAATTTTGATTGAATTATATTTCCTAATTCCTTATCTCAACAAGATATTCAAAATCAAAACATTATAATTAGTTTCTTCATAGCTTCTATATATTGTTTAGGTGAGATCATATACCCTCTCCGACTGTCCTGTCTTTCTTCCTTGTTATCTCAATACATCATACTATTCTATATTTTAGTTGTATTTGTTGAACATATAAAGCCAAAATTCCTTGACAAAAATACCTCCAAAACATATTATAATTTTGCCTAAAAATTACATATATATGATCTCAAACAAAATTTAATCCCGTATTATGCCCCAACAAAAATATTTACAAACGTATGGGTATGGGTCTGAAATCGCCACCCCTATGGCGATTTCAGACCTCAGAAATTTTTTTTTAAATGTCTGAAATCGTCACATCATGTGGTGATTTCAAGCTTTTTTTTCTTTTGAAATGCTTGAAATCGCCACACCCTGTGACTATTTCAGACCCAGACCCATACAATTATAAATTTGTGTTCCAACTCATATTTGATATACAGTCTATACTAAACCCATATACAAGTAATGAAACCGTCTTTCGTGTTCTTCCAATTGTTACACTATTTTATTGGTGTATCTTAAATTCTTAATAGATCTTATAAATTGTATTGAAAACAAATTGTGTTGTAGATAACACAAACAAACCAAGCTAGCTGCAGAACTGTTATATACATCTCAAAGTACCAAGAAATCAAAATTCTCAACCATTTAATAGGTCATTTTGTTCAGTAATATGCTTATATTATGTCCCCATAGTTGTCACACAAATGGTAACTATGAGAAGAATCACAAAACCAGTAGCATGAAGCTATAGACATAGAAACCAGAAAAGCTAGAAACCAAGTAATAACAGAAATAGATTTTCCGAACCAGACTAAGAAAGGAAAAAAAAAAAAAAAAAAACACATAGCACAAACTCACCGTCTCCGCAAAAGAGGTCGCAATATTAGGCTGTAGTTGGGTTACACACTAAATTAACAGTTTAGGTTACACTTTCTTAAAAGCAACAGTTATAAAGTGTAGTCAGATATTAAAATAAAAGTTTCCTCTTCCAACATGCTATAACAACCCATTAAAAACATGGCCTTTTCTATTTAAGCCTACCCTTTTTCAAACGTAGCATAAAATGTGTTGCCAAAACTCTACTCAAATGCAACCCCAACAAAAACATTGTCTTTAAACATTATAGGCAACCTTTTTCAAGCATTACTAAAATTAAGGAGTTACCTTAGGTCAAAAATGTTGTAGTGATTTATGTCTAGGACCGGTCAATCATGTCTATGATCAGTCAGAATGTCAAAGTCTTCTTTAATATTCTTATGTGATTGTCATGTTCCTTTCCTTAGTATCCTTTCCAATCGCAGTAGTGGTTCCTTAGGCATCAGCAACTGTTTAGTGAAAATAGAGTGAGTTATGACCATTCTAGCATATGAGCTCACCGCCAAGCTTTAGATGGGGATGCAGCGCACTAACACTGAGGTAGCTATCATAGACCACTAAAGGAAGTTGGGACCACCCAAGTTCTTGCGAAGGCTCACAAAGGAAGACTCATTGGAGTTCCTCAGTCATATTGAGAAGATGACTGTGATTCTCCATGTTTCATTGGAGAAGGAAGTGGAACTTGCAGGCTTCCAACTAGGAGGTCAAGCTGACTTTTGGTACAAGGAGTTCAAGGATGACAGAGAGGATGGACCATCGCCTACTTGTGAAGAGTTTTGTACTACATTTCTTGATTTCTTCCTTCCCTCAAGTAGGATCAATAAGATGATTGATGAATTCCTTCAGGTGAAGATGACGCCATGCATGATATTTATGGAGTATGATGAGCGGTTCACCCATTTGTCTCAAGCAGCCTCCAGTCTCATTTCAACGCAAGCCACAAAGGTCAATCATTTCATCAAGGGGTTACTCACAAAGTGTCACATTGGTTTATCAGCACACTTGAACACCATAAGGCTGTTGTTCGACGAGTTCCAGAATTGGTACGCCACTCCTATCATGGAACTGTCGACCCTCAACTCATATCTAAAAAGTTACACGAAATCGTAGATACTACAACCCTCCTTGAATCACCCTTCACTGGTTTTAATTTGTCCATCCATGCTATGAAGTCCAAGTTATTCTTGACCTTGTTACGAAACACCTTCGATTAGTGAAAATGCCATGCATGGATGTCACCTTGACTAATCAGAATCTCATGTCTAGGCATTGTTAAGTGTCATATTTATGCAAATTCACCTAGTAAAATGACACCTGTCTGCTTAGGTTTTAATGAATTATCTAACTAAATTCCCCACTTTTGTAGGACTTATAAATATAATCTAAAGATGGATGCAAGTTTATAAAAAGGACAAGATCAAAGAAAAATCCCACGAAGAATGAAGTGAGAAGAAAAAGGGGCAAAAGAGCTAAGGAAAAGAGTTCAGAGAAGAAACCGCTCAGCGGCAATAACAGGCCGCTCAGCGGAACAATAAGGCTAGGCCGCTCAGCGCGTCCCCAAGGTCGCTTAGCGATCATTGCTTCAACTTGAAGAAACTTAGCCACGAAGCAAGCTTTGCAGCCGCCCTGCCACACCTGCTCTAACACCGCTTAGCGGTTCTGACAGATAATGTCAGAGCAGAGGCACCACGCAGAGGATAAAACTTGGCAGTGAAGAAAGCTGCGCCGCTCAGCGGTGCCCTAAGGCCGCTGAGCAGGCCTGGTGGATTTTGGCCTATAAATATGAGGCCGAGGCTCACACTTCGGGGGCATCATTTACCATTCAGAATTCATTCCTTTCCATTTCCATTTATACTTCAAATCTTAGGTTAGTTTAGCAACAAAGAGGAGGCCAGTGAAGGAGCCAAGAGTGATCAAGGAAGCACGGCGATCGTTGTCATGACAGCGTGAGAACGTGTCATGGTAAGCGTCCATCACCTTGCCTCTGAGATTCTCTCTTGTAAGATGGGTTTCTAATCCTCTCATTGTTGGGATTTTGATGACTATTATAGTGTAATTGTATTCATGTAACTTTTGCATTTATGAATCTATCACTTTCTATGATTTNACCATGGAAGTTGGCAGTTAGCAGGGGTGTTACATCAAAGTCTTCTTTAATATTCTTATGTGGTTTTCCTATTCCTTTCCTTAGTATCCTTTCCAATCGCAGTAGTGGTTCCTCAGGCATCATCGATTGTTTAGTGAAAATAGAGTGAGTTATGACTATTCTGGAATATCCGCTCACCGCCCAGCTTTAGATGGCGACGCAACGCACTAACACTGAGGTAGCTACCATTGACCGCTTAAGGAATTTGGGACCACCCAAGTTCTTGTGAAGGCTCACAAAGGAAGACCCATTGGAGTTCCTTAGTCATACTAAAAAGATGATTGTGATTCTCCATGTTTCATTAGAAAAGGAAGTGGAACTTGCAGGCTTCCAACTGTGAGGCCAAGCTGACCTTTGGTACAAGGAGTTCAAGGATGACAGAAAGGATGGACCATCGCCTACTTGTGAAGAGTTTTCTACAGCATATATGGATTTCTTCTTTTCCTCAAGTAGGATCAATGAGATGATTGATGAATTCCTTTAGGTGAAGATGACGCCATGCATGATATTTATGGAGTACGATGAGCGGTTCACCCATTTGTCTCAAGCAGCCTCCAATCTCATTCCAACGCAAGCAACAAAGGTCAATTATTTCATCAAGGGGTTACTCACAAAGTGTCACATTGGTTTATGGGCACACGTGAACACCATAAGGGTGTTATTCGACGAATTCCAGAATTGGTAATGGAACTGTCAACCATCAACTTGTATCTAAAAAGTTGCACAAAATCATAGATACATAAAACCCTCCCCGAATCACCCTTCACCGATTCTAATCTATCCATCCATGCTATGAAGTCCAAGTTATTCTTGACGTTGTTACGAAACACCTTCGATTAGTGAAAACGCCATGCATGGATGTCACCTTGACTAATCAGAATCTCATGTCTAGGCATGCATGGAAAAAAGGAGAGACAACAGATGCATCCTCATAATCAAAAAGAGGACCCAAGTAATCATAAGTCTTGTCAACTAAAACAAAAGGAAGCATTACCTGGCCAGAACAAATCTACGAAATTCGGGAGAGGGATTCAGAGACATCTTCACATTATTCCCTTGAATCAAAACCCAGGCATGAGCTACGGAGGAAGGACCTTCTGAGGAAAACGAAAGGTTAGTGACCATTATAGAAAGTTGGAAGAATTGAAAGAGGAACTCAGGGAATAGAAGTGAATTAGGTAGCAAGAAAGTTAGAGAAGATTGAAGATTTGGAGGAATTTGAGGAGGTAAAAGAGTAAATGAAGGGGCTATTGAGGTTTATATAGGATTCTAGGAAATGTGTTGGAGAAGTTAGAAGCAGGATATGAAGGTATTCTGGTGCAAAAATTTGGGGAAGTGGAAAAAATAGGTGACGTGACACTTTACGGGAATATGAAGGGTTAAGAAACGTTGATCGACACATATTAAAATGATACAAAATGCCCCCGACCCAAGCCAATAGAACAAAAAAGGAAATGAAGAGTGGGTGAAAAGGTAATTTGTATCAAAAACGATAAAAGTTTGTATAAGAAGAGGAAGGGTTTCTGAGAAAAATAACCTTAAGATAGGTGATGAGATGACAAGACTAATAATGATGACCTAAGAAAACCGATAATGTTCTTTTTGGGGTTTTTAATATTAAATAAGGGGGGCACAGATCCTAGTCGAGGGTCATCAAAACTTTAATATTTTCCTTTTTTACCCTTCTTCGAAAAAGAAAAATATTGGGGGGCATCTTGTTATGGTGAAATATATATTGATGGCATTAAAGTAAATCATGAGGAGGCGACCAAGAATGAATAGTTTAAAATAGAGTAAGTTCCCATAAAGAAGTCATTAGTCAAACATCTCAGTTGACTTTGAGCAAAGACCTCAATCGACCTTATAACGGTGATTCTAATCGACCACAGATAAGGAAGGGAGACATGGACGACCAAAACCACGAAGATCTCTATCAAGACTCCGCTTATCGGCAATAGGAGGATGATGAATAAAAGACGCAAGCTGAAACAAGGGACAATATATTAGTCGATGGATCGAGTCGACCCAAATTAGATCTCAAGGAATTTCTTGCATCCAGTGGAAGGTTCGACCCTACAGAAGATAATGAGGCACAAAGAAGAATTCAAATATCAAGAGGCAACCATCAATAAAAGAGACGAATTTACCAACAACGTGTGACGGTTATCTAAGAACATGCTTAACTTCACAAGTAAGATAACCGCCCACGTCACAGAATACAAAGGAAGTGGAAGAGTGGAATTCTGAGAAGCAATCTTCAAACGTCAGGAAGGACACGTGGCAAGCATGCAAGGGGCTACCATAAGCTCTAAATAAGGATGTCCAGAACCAAATTGGGCAGGAATTTTCACTTGGAAAACTTCAAAGTCTCTGCACGTCTCAACGACAAAGAACAGTGAGGAATTCCAAGTAGATTTCTCATTTCTTTCTTGTTGTTCCTTTTCTTTTCTTTTCTTTTGTTCATCTTTTCTTTATTTTGTAATTTCCTTAATTAACACTTTAAAGTCCACTGCATTGTACTTCTATTCTGATCATTGTATCAAACACTTGATTATCCCATTATATCAAATTGTTATTGAGTCTGTATTTTTGTTAAAATGACCCAAACCTTTTATTTCTACACATTTATTTGATTTATGTGGTGAAGAATTCACTGAATCAAAGTCCACATAAAACAAAGATAAATTAGAAAAAAAAATCACTACAAGAAAACAGCTCATTACCATCGGCGTTACCGTCGATTTTTTACGTTACCGTCGGCATCACCGTCGGACGCGGGCACACGGTAAAGTGGTCGATGGTAATCATTTTACCGTCAGAAAGTGACAGCCGACGGTAATTACCGTCGGTATAAACCGACGTAAACCGGTTCACATTTGAGTACATATGAACCGGTTTACCGTTGGTTCAAAGCGACAGTAATATAATAATATTTTATTCATGTTCGTTACCGTGGGATATATCTGACGGTAATAATTAAATATTTTTAAAAAATAAAATTGTAATTAATTTTGTATTATTTGCTTTAATAAATGACTATAATCATATCAACAAAAAATTTCATTTAATTTTTGTAATTTATAAATATATTAAAATTTATATTTAATAACTAATTAAATATTTGTACGTTATGTGGTGGACAACATATATTCCGTTTATGGTTGGTAGAATTTAAATATGGACGGTGCACATGTGAAAAATATGGTTTCTTAGGTAAAAGACAAATAAGTAATAAGTGACAGATATCTCACTGGTGGCTCAAATTCAGGCTTCTACAACAATAGTTTCTCAAATAAACCTACACACTCCTCCTTGTGCTGATGAAAGAACAGCATACAGTCAGAACAGAAATTAAATGTTTTGCAACAAAAGTGAGAAAACAGTTGAAATAAATGTACTTTTTAACGCAAACTCAACATAGCTAGAAATACTGAACCAATTCAGATGATATTATAAATACATGTTTAAAGACTTTTTTCAATATTTCATCGACTTGGTAATATACATAAAGCTTAAATAACTGAAGAAATGAGCTTTAGACTTAATGTAAGAATCTCAACCATTCAGAATTGTAGTCCTGGGGTCCTAGATGCCTAATCTTCTCTCATAATATAAATGAAGTTTGATGTGTAAAAATGAAAAAACTTGCCTTTATGCAGTAGAGAAGGCATCTCCTCAGCAAAAACACAAACGGTACCCAATTGTCAGATGATCTTACCTCCGAGCTATAAACTTTAATATAGACTTTGGTTCAAATATATGGTGCCCCACTTGTAATTGAGCAAATGCAAATAGAGTAAGATTCAAACCTTAGAAAACATATCTTGCTTCATTTTCTATCTACAAGAAGACATCTCTTAATTCCTAGTAGCAAGGTCCCACTATCTACTTCCAGTACTATTTCAAGAGATAACTNGGTGGCTGCGGGGGGGTGGCGGGGTCGCGGGGAGGCGGTGCAGAAACGCGAAGGGGAGGCTTACGCGGCGAGAGACCCGCGTAGGGGAGGTGGCGCAGAAACGCGAAGGGGAGGCTGTGAGGGGTGGCAGGAGGAAGACGAAGTGGCAGCGGCGCAGAGAAGAGATGGGGCTGGAAAGGGTTAGGTTTTGTTTTGAATTTTGATTTTGAAATAGTGAAGTGAAGGGCCAGGGGTTGAAGTGAAGTGAAGGGCAACGGTTTATAGGTTTATATTTTTAATATAATTACTTTAGGCGGGTCGGGTCGGATTTAGAAACACTGACCCGTGACTCGACCCACAAAACATGGCGGGTTTGTTGGGTCTAACCCGCCGACCCACCAAAACCGACTGGCCCGGGTCGGATTTGGCAGGTAGGCGGGTTGGGTACGACCCATGTTCACCCCTAATCATTGTATCAAACACTTGATTATCCCATTATATCAAATTGTTATTGAATCTGCATTTTTGTTAAAAGGACCCAAACCTTTTATTTCCACACATTTATTTGATTTATGTGGTGAAGAAAGTCCACATAAAACAAAGATAAATTAGAAAAAAAAATGGGGTAAGAATTAATAGTTGAAATGAATAAAGAGAGGATATCTCGAGGCTCGATGAACTTCGAGAGCCTACACATTCAACCTTCCAATTATCATGAATAAAGAAATGATGAGAAAATGCAATTGAATAGGTAAAAGAATGATTATACCTTTTTTTTTAAAAGAGAAGTAAACTATAAAATTAGGTTAACAGTGATATAATAATATGTGGCATGAAATAAGAAATTGTTTGGGTCTTATAATCTTTCATAGATGAGAAACTAATTCAAACAAAATTAAGAGATTTAAGAAATCATGAAGAGGAGTGAAAAATACCTGCCCAAAAAAAATGCATTGGGTTGTTCGAAGATGCTTTAGGCTATGAATATCTAAGAATAACAGACAAAGTATTATTACACGGTTCACTTAGGATACAAATTTACCTGATGGGGCTCTAGAGTTGAAATTGATAAATAAAATTTCAATCTTAGAATCTTAATTAATTTTAGAATTTGATTTGATAAAGAATTACTCTTGATTAACGTATGCATTTTAAGCATTGTATGCTAGCATTGGCTAGAGATCTTAGAGTGTAAAAGAATCTTGTTAAAATCACATCAAGATCTCGGTGAATGACAAAAAGGAATTAAATAAATTATTATAAACAGAGAATCAATTGAAATTATTATACAACAGATAGAGAATCAAATGAAATTATTAGACAATTAATTATTAATTATTAATTATCAAAATTAAATAATTATTGAATTAAAAAAATAATGTGAAAACTGAGAACCTGCCACATGTGCATGGGAGAATAAGTAGGGTGACATGTGGATATATATTTTTTTTCAACGACTAATTTGTTTTAAAACATTTTTTTTTAAAACAAATAGATGGAGAAAATAAATTACAAAATATCAAACATTTTTTCCTTTATTTTCGGGGTCTTGAAGATACAGATTGCTTGACCCATGGGATATACTTAATTTCCTTTTTATGTTTTTTTTAAATATATATTATAATATCGAATTTCGAATGTTTAGCTTGTAAGTAATCAAAAAGTGTCTTTACTCTTACAAATCAAAAATAGCTCCCAAAAGCAAGCGTCTTTCTAAATTGTCATNCCCCCCCCCACCCTTCATTTATTTATAAAAGATAAGACTACGAAGTGCATGTTCTGATATAATTCGTCACTAAACCATGTCATTCACACCACTAAACTAACTTTATTTGATATATCATCTTCATATATATATATATATACACATATCCATCTTGTAATCAGAAAAATTCTCTCGTAATAATGTAACACATTTAATTTAATGCATGCTCTAATATTCTAAGAATAATATTATCAACCATTAAACGCTTTAAATACAAGTATTTCTCCTCGTATTAACCATCCACCGAGGCACAGATCAAATTGAAGCAGAGGTTACCACGTCCATGTACCTTACAACAATGAAGCTTCCTTTTAGTTTTTGTGCCGTGCGTGTGGGTGTGAGTTGTATATAATTTGAATCAGAATAGCTTGATTCTGTAACCTTAGCTTTTATCCTTGTCATCAATTGCTTGTCTCTTCTTCCAAAGTGGCCACCTTTTCTACCCCGTTTCCTCTTTTAATCCCCACTTTCCACCCATTGGCCACATTAATGCAACCAGAGTTTAAATAGAGTGAAAGGGGCCAACGATTGCAAGCACACACACACACACACACAAATTGGAGAAGGGAGAAGAGAAGAGATGGCAGATTGGGGCCCAGTTTTTGTGTCAGTGGTGCTCTTCATTCTGTTGACTCCAGGATTGCTGGTCCAGATACCCGGCAGGAGCAAGGTCGTGGAGTTTGGCAACTTTCAGACAAGTGGGCTATCCATATTGATTCACTCTATCATCTACTTTGCTCTGATATGCATCTTCATGTTGGCAATTGGAATCCACATGTACATGGGTTGATGAATCCCGCAACACCACTTTAGGGGCTTGTTAACTTCTTTTGGTCTGCTTTGAATTATTATTATGAGATTTGGTGTATTTTCGTTGAAATGTTTTTCTTTCCCTTTTTTTTCTTCTTCTTCGGAACTAAGTTTGCGAATTAATGATGGCTAATATTTCGGTTCTTAGTGCATCAGTTGATTAAGGGATTGAGTGTTTCATGATTCTAGGTGTTTGTTGAGTTTACTCTGTGCTTTGTTCAACCGTGTGAAATTTATTTTGGTAGGGTTTAAGCTTGGCTAAAATGAATTTCATTTTGGCTATTATATTAGGATAATTATATTATTCAGTTTTATCAGTACATCACTGCCTCAAGTCATCTAAACACTCAAGTCAGGATTTGACGTCTTTGAAGATGATTGGTTCGTGTAGAGTCATGAATGGGTTGTATTACTTGGAAGCCACACCTCAACTTCACATAATAGCTACTATCTATAATAACTCTACCCTTTCCCCCTTCCGTTAACCCATCCTTCTCCATTGAGGAATTGTGGCATTATCGTCCAAGACATTTATCATTACATATTTTACGTACTCAATTTGTTAGCCATGTGGCAACCAACACCCAAGAGGAGGGATGAATTGAATGTTTAAAAACTTAATTCAACTTTATAAAATTATTCATTTTCATGCATGTAAACATTATTTGTAGCGGAATAAGAACAACAAAGATGAAAACCTTAAGAATAACCATATTAAAATAGACTTATGGTAATGTAAAGACTAAGGGAAAAGAAAAGCAAACTCGAAATTTTATCCTGGTTTGGTCATCCTCTATGGCCAACATCTAGTTCCCAAGCAATCCGCTTGAATTTTTTCACTAGTTCCAATCCTTACAAGTGTTTGGAAAACCTTTACAATACTTGTGTGCTTTAACTTCCTGAGATCCCTCGTCCATAAGTTCAAGTCACTCAAGAACAAGAGATTCCTCACTTTTGATTCACTTGATGGATGTCTCGCCCTCTTATAATTATTCAAAAATACATGAAGAAGAATCAAAATCACTCTCTCAATAGAGAAAATTATAAAAGTGTAAGAACTATGAAGTTTTGCAAAAGATAACTCATTTTGGCCTGAAACTTTGATGAAAAACCATAGATAAATATGAATGATTAAGTGTAGTTTGTAATTGGTTTTTCATACCTGAACTGAAATAGGGTATTTATAGGCCTTGAATTCGTGCACAGTGATTGACTTTCGGAGAGATATGCCCCTTGATGAAAAGTCACTTTGTTTTGGCACAACAGACACTTGTAATCAATTACATGCCTTCAAAGTTCATGTGTAATCAATCACACAATATTGTAATTGATTACAGCATATTCTAGAACCTTGTAATTGATTCCTTAAAAAAGGTAATCAATTATTTAGCCTTTGAAAACATATTTTTACCATTTTTTCACTATATACCCTTGATTAAAAGCTTTTGCAATGTTATATTCAAGTTATATCCTTTATAAAAAAACTTGTTTAGCATAATGTCTTTTAGCATGAAGTTTTTCAAAAAGGTTTTTAAATGATTGAATCAAAATCATGGCCAACTAAAGTTATCAAGAGAAAACTTTTGACAAAAGAACCTAAATCTTAAAAATAATATCAAATGAAAGCTTAGACTTTGTTCTTTGAGCTTTGACCAATTGAGCATTTGATGAAGAGCATTTCATGAAGTTAATTGCCGTTGCTTAAAGTTTCCATGTGCTCCATTTTCCAATTTTGAATTGCAATCTTATTAATATCATTTTGACGTCATCATTGCAATCTCATTAAAATCCTTTTTGCATCACCAAAACCTATAACACATGCATTTACACAATTTCCTTCAATTACTTGTCCAAATCAAAAATCTTCACAATTGTAGTTGACACTATCAGCAAGCATTTCGCGACGGTTTTGAGAATTGTTGGAATAACCACCGCAAAATGCTTGAAAATTATAGCAGCAGTTTAGCGGTTGAGAATGAATTGTCTTGAAAGTTTGAGGCAGTTATAACCACCGCTAAAAGATAATATATAAGTGGCAGTGTTTTAAACCGCTACTATGTATAAAATTCATTTGAATAAAAATTGTCATGATTGCAAGCTTGCATTTACAAATCAATATTACATTAAAAAGTGGCTAAAACCAAATAGCAGAAAGAATAAATGATCATGGGAGTTAAGTGTACGATGTAAGAGAACATAACACCCATGTAAAGGGTAATTCCCCTTTCCACTTATGAATTATGAACTCAGTTATTGTGTCTACACACCTCTTTGCTGGTGCCTTAGCAAAATTGTGCCTGACATTGGAAGTTCCTCAGTGTAGTGAAACATCAATAAAAACATGGATTAAACAAAGGCTCATCATGTTTATCACATTCTAAATTTGGACCCAATTCCTCAATCATAGACTTGATCTTAAAGAGAAAACTCAAATGAGAATAAACAAATATCAGATCGATACCTAAGATAGCAGAAAAAACAAGATTAAAATGTGCAACCACAAGAGCTTCGAAGCTGTGAACCACAATAGCTCAACAATAACCATAAAAGAAGAAACCAAATTATGAAGAATTACTGCGTATAAGGCTTTGCTAGTTAGAAATCCATGTGTACCATAAATTGGACCAAGCACCTGCATTTATAGGTAAGGGTTTTTCTTTGGATTGGAAAAATTATGTTTTTAACTCTTAGTGAACCTACTGTACTTTTTCAGATTAATAGATTGTTGACAAATTAAGGAAGACAATTAAAGGAATGGACAAGGGAAAAAAGGGAGGGCACAATAAACCTCTTCTTTAACAGAACACATCCTCATCCCCAATGAGAAAAAATTGCTTTCCACCTCTTTTTATGAAATCAACCTAGAAGAAATTAAGAATTATTTCCTACATCTATCAAACATTATTCTAAGGGAAGCATTTCACATAGAGTCATGGGAACTTCTTCATGAACACGAGCAACATAACCTCAAACTGCACATAGAAGTAGGATCATCTGCTCACTAACCTGCTATATATCTTCTTCATTGAAAGTGATATAAGCATCAATTACAGTAAATTCGATTGCAGCTTGATCATAAGCCTTGAAATAAAAAATACAAAAGAAAAGAAGAAATAAGAGCAAGAAAGATAAAACAATCGAGAACACTAAAATGAATTTTTCTACTATCATCATTGAAACTTCCTCACACCAGCTTATCTTTTGTAGTGTTATACTCGCTGAGGTCACCATGAACCAATTTTCAATTTTGATACAATGTCCTCATTGTAATAATCATATGAAATATAAATCCTCATATCATTTCAAACTAAAACTTAGAGGTGTAGAATACAACTTGGCCCCCTTAGAAAACTAACAAGCAATGTGCGACATAAGTGTTTACTTCAAGAATCCCTAAATTAAACACAAAAAGACAATGCAGGCTCAATAAAATTTAACCACAGATGTGATGGCCCATATTTTGATAAGGATGTTGCAAAACTGGGGAACGTTGTAGTGGTTTGGGACAGGAAGCACACTGTAGTGGGTGCTGGCTGTTGGAGCAAGGTGGAAGGGTTCGGACGCTGCAGCGTAATGAGGATGTTGCAGTGGTTCAACATTTTCTGTAGCCCCAAACCGATGTGGGTTGCTTAAGGAGCGGGGTCTCTTCCTCCTATAAACAGAGACCCCTTTGGTAGAGCTTTAGTTGCTAATTCCCTTCAATGTTCTCAAGGTTCCACTCAGTGTTAGGACTTTTGCTCTAATTTTCTTTGTGAAGATGCAACGTCTTCACTAGAGTAGGTTACTACTCTTTTAGGGTGGCTTAAGGTAGTAGACCCTGACACCAGTACTATGGCAGTGGTTATGTTGTGGCGGTCCACTACCGTCGTGGCGATGTCCGTTCGTCGTATCAATGCAAATTCACTACGACGACACCCTATAGCAGTAGTTTTCTTTTAGTTTATGAGTTACTTAAATAGAATATGGTTAAATTGCTTGCACTTTCTTGTGAGACGATCTAGGTTAGCCTCTTTTACTGCATTTTTGTGGTTGCTTAGTTATAAATTATTATTTGATTGTGCATTATAATTGCAATGTTTTGTTGTGTGTCAAATTTGGCATGGTTATTGGGGAAATGCAACATTTGATTTTAATATTTTGTTATTTCTTGCTTATTTATTTATTTATTATTTATTTTGTTTAATAAAAAAAATTATCTCCTTTTCACAAACATGTACTTTAACAATTTTTCTAGTTCTTAGTGGTCTGGTGCACAATTTTATGCAGGTGAGGGGTCGGAAATTGTGACCTTAAGCAACTTGTTGCACAAGATAGAAAGTGCACAACAGAGGTCTAGTATTAAATAGGCAAAGCAGATAGAGCATACACCAATTTTTAACGTGGAAAACTTCCCAATGAGAAGGACAAAAAACTACGGGATCTAGTCTAGAAAAATTTTACTATGTAATACCAATAAGTACAGTAAAAGAGTTCCACGGAATGAATCGCAAAGACAAATTCCTACTCACTATTAAAAGAATGGAATAAATAACAAAGCAACACACTCAAAAGACCCACACAAGATAAAAGTAGTACAACTAAATAGAAGATCAAAATATTCTAAGGTTACTAAATTAATACCCACAATTTCTAGAACAAGCAGTTAAAATCTCGTTGAAAATAAAATACAAAATAATACTCAACAAATATCAAAACGAGTCAAAAATTCTCCTCTAAAATGAAGCGAGAGCGGTACCAATTGTTATGCATCACATGCTTCCTCTAAAGGCATATGTATATGCATAGTACAGTCAGTTATGATTCAATTTTTTCTTTTTCTTTTTTTCATAGGATAATAATAGATAAGATAATAAATAAGATAAGTATTGAATTCAATTTGATAAAGACTTTAACGCAATACATATATGGTATTAAGGTAATTTATGAGATGCTCTAGTACATTTTTTGTTTTAAAAATGTTATTTTCATACCAAAATACCTAAACACTCTAAAATACAATGATAATGACATTTAGTGAAGACCATAAAAATACAATAAAAAAATAATCATTTCTAACATTTTCTCTCTTGCTCTCAGTCTTTTCACTCTATCTTTAAAACAAACGGGTATTAGCTTAATAGAAATAAGTATCAACATAATAGTTATATAAATCAACATAATGAAATAGATATCAACATATAAAAAATGTTCCGAGGTTTTTTAAAAAGACATTTTTATTTTATTTTTATGAATGTTGATATACCTTTATAATATGTTGATACATATTTTCATTATATTGATTTTTATGTCTATTATGTTTATACTTATTTTTATTATGTTAAAACCCATGTTTTGAATGTGTTTGATGTAGTGAGAGAGTAAGAGCATAGGGAAGATAGAATCCAACTTGATAGAGAGAGAAATGAATCAAGTTGATACTTTTATAATATTTGTGTACTTATTTTTATTATATTTATACTTATTTCTATTATGTTGATATTCATGTAATGTATGAATTTCACATAGGAGTGAGAGAGTGAGAGCAGATGAGAGAGAGTCTGCTCTGACAGAGAGTTAGTATGACGTGATGGATAAAGTGTGTGATTTAATAAAGAGATATAATGTATTCAAAAAATTGAAAAATAATAGTATCGATACCACGTGCACAAATGTTACCGTCCATGTTAAAACACCCTTTTTTTTACCAAATACAATAATTTTGTCTTTTCACCCCCTCAACACACAATGTCCATAAGATATTTGAACACCTTTCATATACAAAAACTTTTATTTTATTTTATTTTATTTTTTTTGCTCAATAGACTGGGCTCAACGCCCAACAAAACAAACCACCCTGCACCTCCCTTGATACAGGGACATTATAGTTATCAACAAAAAGCTGAAAATAAATACAAGGCCCAAGGAAAGGTCATGAGCATGATTAGCGTGATGCTCTAGTACATTCATACTCCACATAGAGATGTAGTCTGCCAGATAGTTAACATAAATAGATGCCAATAATAAATAACAAATAGCCAATGAGTTATAAGCACAAATGACCCGTCCCATGATCCTAAAGTGACCATGGGGTTGATCAAGTGAGGATCAGGGGGTTCAAACTCCATTTGTCCTCATTCCGCTTCTCCATCTCCCAAATACTCCTCTAAGGCTCCTAAGTATAAAATAAATAAATAAATAAATCACTAATTAAATCTCTAGGAAACAATTAAGTAAAAAGGACCGAGTGGAAATTCAGAAGGGAACGTACATATAAATATTGACCAGCGTTTTACAGTAGCAGATTGTCATCACTTAATTTAAAAAGAAGATAATAATACAAATACTACTGCATGTTAATTTTCTTGGAATAGGCTTCTGCTGCAGTCTAGATATACAAATGGATGCTGAGAACAATAAAGAACAAAATCAGAAAGAGACCATAAATTACAGTGTGCACAAAAATGGACGCAACAGTGGTCTTCATGCTCATGAACTCGAAGGGCTTGTTCTTTCCCGGCAGCTGAAAGATCATTCCCGGCGACAAGAGCCAAAACAGGGCGGCAGCTATGAAAGGAGGAGCCCAGTCGTTCATGTTGTTTTTGTGTATTATTATCTCCAAGAATTTCAGTGCCAAATTAAGCTTGTGAATGATGATGAAGAATAGCGAGTTAGAAAAGAAGGCCACAAGTGCCCATTAACTCCCTCACTAAAGGGGAACATTGGAATCCGATAAAGGTTAACATAAAAATAATCAATCATACACTTTAAGTTGTGCTCCTTTTTATCCGGGTCAGTCCGTGGCTTTTTCCGGATAAGAAAGGCATCGTTGTCAAAGGCTGGTTTGTAGGGAAGGGCTACAATAGAATATATAAATAGAATAAAGGCCACTTGTATTCAAATTGCAACTACAATAGCAGTAAGTTGTGGTAGAGTAGATATAACTCATCATTGTCCATTCAGTGGCATATCACAAATCTTGGCCCCTCCTTTATGCTATATATAATTCAAAGGAGGAGATGCACAAAACAAAAAGCGAACAATAACAAGGAAAAAGCAGTTAAAACAATTGAAAATAAAAATCAGCCAATAACCCATAGGAAACACGTATGCATGCACACTGAATGGCCTTCTTAATTTCTTCTTTTAAAAAAGATTTTTTTTCTTGTTTCTTTTTCCAAAAAGAATTTTAAAATTTGGTTTAGGTCCTTATAATTTTTTTTAATTTTGATTTAAACATATAAAAAATCATATGATTTTAATTTATGCTCATTATGTTAAAGACTCAAATAGTTAACAAAGTGTTATGTCAACATTGACATATAAAGTAAACTAATTTGACCCATAATCTAGCTCATAACTAGTTATTTGACTCAAATTTATCCTCAAATCATGACTCAGACACCATCTAAAATCAAGTCAAATAGCAGGTCATAAGTTAGGTTATGGACTGGATGAGTTTATTTTACGCACACGACACTGCAGATGTGGTACTCCTTTAGTCACTTAGGAGTTAACTAAGTTCCACTGGTGGCAGGAATTAAAATCACATAATCTCACTAATGACGGAGACTAAAACCATGTAATTTCTTATACGTTTCAACCTAAACCAAATCTCAAACATTTGTCGAGGACCCCAAAACATATTTTTATTTATTTTTTAACTAAGGTGGTTCCCTTTTATTTGTTCTTCATTTTTTAGGCTAAAATACATTTTTGATCCTATAATTATATACATTTATTAAATTTGATCATCTATTTAAAAACTATTAGTCATTTTAATCTTTTGTTAGTCCCCTAAGTTTTCTATTAACAGACGATGTTGACCTGACGGTTGACATGATGGTTAACGACAATGACTAGGCTACTAAAGGCATCTTTTGGCGTCCCAAAAAATACTAATTTTTTTTGGGTTTACAAAAAAATTACGTCATTCTAGATTTACGTATTACATTGAGACTAAATATCATTTTTTAATCAAAAATGACATTTTTTTGGCCTCTTAACAATCACGTTACCGTCCATTAGTAAAAAAAAATATTAAGAGACTAACAGAGGACTAAAGTGACTGACAATTTATAAATAAAAGATCACTAAATTAATTTTTTTTTAAAATACAGGACTAAATTGAATAAATGGGTATAATTAAAGGACCAAAAGAATTTTTTATTATTGGATTTTTTTAAAAAAAAATTATTGCATGCTCCTAGAGTACATTTATTATGTAATTGGAGAGTATTATAAATACTATAATTTTAATTTGCAGTCTTTAAGAAATATATATATATATAACACAATAAATTAAAATTGATAATGTTACGCATTAATTAAATGTTCTTTAAAATCATGTAAATATTTATTTTTCATTTACTTGGTGAGAATGTAAGAATTATTTAATTTTCTTATAAAAATATTTGGTTTTTGTTAACAAGTGCTCCTGCTATTTAATACACCATTCATTCCTCAACAATAGTCCTTTTATAAAAGTGAAAGTATTTCATATTAATAGTTCATTTAGCATTTTAATGTACAATTAATTAGTGGAGAGAGACTTAGTGGAAGAGGGACTCAATGAAAAGATAAGTAATTAATGGAGAGGAAAAAAATGTATGAAAAATAGTACAGTAAATTAAGTTTATTTTTTTTTGTAAAATTTAAATCATTTAATGACTTCTTTAATTTACGTGCATTAACCGAAAATGACTCCTATTGAGAAATTGAATGAGTATATAAAATTTTAGAGTAAAAAGATTTAATTGTTTCCAATGCATTAATGATTTTATGTAGTCCCTCTGCTCCTCAATAGTTGTCTTTTAGGCAAATGCACAAAAATTATAGAAGTTATTAAATGATCTTAATTTTGCACAAAAATAAGTTTAATTTACCAAACTAACATTTGTGTATTTCTCTATCTCTATTAATTACTCATCTTTTCACCAAGTCTCTCCCCACTAAGTCTCTTTTAACTAAGGGTAAAATTGATATATAATAATTAATTTTACATTAAAATGATAAATGCACTACTAATATAAAATAATTTCATTCTTATAAAATGACTACTATTAGAGAACAAAGAAAATACTAAACATTTGAATGTACATCCATTTTATCTTCTAGTATATCTTTGATCGAATTGACATCCATTCCAAAAGTCACTAGTTAGGACAAAAGAGATAAGGGTGACATTACTCATATGATGCAAAGTGAGTTTGCATTACATCTGCTTCTGGGCCCAGTAAAACCGAAACCAAATACAGATCATAACGCAATAATCTTTATGTCACTGAAAAGCTAACTAATTAATAAGAAAATTTTTTAATCAAGTTTCAATGCGTTTAAAATAATCAAAATTTTTCATTTTCAATTCTTCTAACACGGAAAACAAGAAAAATTCTTCCATGTTATTTAAATACAATATATGCTCTAAAAATATTATTAATCATTAATTTCTATTATATATATTTTTTGAACTTTATTTATTCTATTTTTAAATAATTGTCTAATTCCAAATGTGCATGTTACTATAGATTAAGGTAATGATTGAATTTTTTTAATTTTAAATAAAATAAAAGTACTTTAATCCTTTTTTTAATTTTAGATTCTCTATATGTTTTTCAATATAGTTTTCTTTGACTTTGTTTTTTTTAAAATATTTTTTGTTCACTTTTAAATTAACTTATCTAAAAATAAATGATGATTAAATATATTAATTTAAAAATATAAAAAAAAATCAAAAAGACCTATCTCTTTCTTAATTTTTTAACAATCTCTCTGATTTCACAAACTCCCTCTTCTACTACTTTTATTTAAGAAGGATATAATTAAAAAAAAATACAATTAATATTGTCTAAATTTTAATAGTATACAAATACAACAATATGTGAAAAGATAAAATCTTAAAAGAAGGCAATTACTTGACAACAGGGAGATAACAATTGTTCATAGAATATGGATTAAATATACTCCAAATATTTTTCCTTAAAACATTGTTACCTAAAATTCAATTATAATAATTTATAGAGTTATATTATTTATTTGAACTCATTTTGTGTTTAAATTGTGTCGATGCACACTTTATATTAGAGTTGTTAAAATGGGTTGAGCCAGATGGGGTGACCCAAGTAGCCTAAAAATATGACAAGTTGAGTTAGAAAAATAGAACAATAGCCCAACCTAGTCCAACCCGAATTGGCTCATCTCACTCTAGGCTAGGCCAGTTCGATAGTTTGAAACTTGTTAGATAATTATACTTTTATTCAAAAATACAAAATTAATAATGAACGCCAAAAAATTAATTGACACGAATAACACTAAACAACTCACTAGCTTTATCATGTGTGTTTGAGTGTTCTATTATAATAACAAATGGGTGACACAATTTTTTAGTACAAATACAATATATATTTTAGAAGTGGAAACGGACTTTGACTTTGTTCTTTCTTGACAATGCTTATTAAATGAGTCAATATCACATAAAGTTATGATATATATTTAATACGATGCAATGGCTAAAATGGAAGGTGTGAGAACTAGACATATGAATCATAACATTAGCAAATTGTACTATAATTGAAGTCTCTTTTAGCAAATTCATGGAAGTTGTTATGACAAATTTATTATAAGAGTCAATTATTGTCATTTATAATTAACAAACTTAGTTTTATAATTACTGTCAAATTTTAACAACTTTGTCAATTGAAGAAGAAGAAAAAATTGGGTTAATAAAAGATTGACAAATAAACCAATTCAAAAATGGCTCATTTCACAATAAGCTAATATTTTACTAACTCGAAACGAATTGGGTCAGTCTATTTTAATATTTTAACAGATCTACTCATATATTATTAAATTAAATTTTAATAAATGTCACAACTCATTATAAAAAATTTATTTAATAATAAATAAGATACATCTCAACTTAATTTCTCATATAAAGAGAATACGCCGTGACGTTTCTCTTATTTATATTAGATTCCTAGTATCGACTGCAGAGAAAAAGTGCTGCTAATCAAAGAGGCAAAGACCAACACAGCTGGCAATCCTCGCCTCGTGCTTCCAAATTGTTCCACGTAATTTATACATAACAAGAAAAAAATAGATAAAACTTTTATAAGATAATAAGAATAAAAATTAAATACTATAAAATAATATCATTTATTTAAAGATTCGCATATACGGTACATTATTTTAAGATAAAAGATAAATGTAGACAAAAATTTAAACTCTAATATTTTTTATGCTAAACTCTCAAGTATTATTAATATTATTAAATTACATTAGAGCCTTACACTGTTTATAAAATTAAGTTAAACCACTAAATTATTTTGGATAACATCCAAACTTTTTCTTATAAAAATCAACACGTAAATGAATCCGACTAGAAATTCCTATACGCTCTATTAATATTATTATTATTATTATTATTATTCCTGAAGTGCAGCTTTCACCGCCCGCCCGTTCAGTTCCTTCATTTGGTGCTCATTATTCGCCAGCCCCCCTCAAAGCTACACCACCTTTACTAGTAGTTTCTCCACCGAAAGGCACCGTTTTCGAATTATTAGGCTCAAAAGATCTGTAATTTCTTCTTTAGCCTTTATAGGAGAATAAATAAAAAAAATATTTAAAAAAATAAAAAAAGAATGGCTGATTGGGCACCAGTGGTAATCGGCGTAGTTCTGTTCGTGCTGCTCCAACCAGGGCTGCTGTTCTCCTTTCCAGGCAACGGGAAGCAGCTGGAGTTCGGGCGCATGAAGACGAACGGCAAAGCCATATTCATTCACACGCTCATCTTCTTCGCCCTCTATGCCGTTCTCATCGTCGCCCTTCGCGTTCACATCTACACCGGCTGACCCGGTTGCCCCGCCCAACATCTGCAGCAGCAGCTCTTTCCGGAGATCGATCTGGCGTTTGTTTGTTTTCTCTCTCTCTCTCTCTCTCTCTTTCTTTCTTTCTCCTTTTTTGTTGCCCAATGGTAATTTAGTCATTTTCTGTCTTTTTGTTTACTTTTGATTGGAGTAAATGGAAATAAAAGCATGTATTTGCAATGGGGAAATACATAGATCTGATCTGATTGCTATTGTTGTTATTGTTGTGGTTTAGCTATTGATTATTTAAAGTGTAAATTTGGGATTGAACTGAGCTTGAATTGAAGCTAGCCAGCACTTGATTTTGACACAGTAGCAGTAGGTCCACTGCGCTCCGTATTTCCTCAATGCTCGCAAAAATTGAGCGAGGCATCTAAGGGCATACAGCTTACGAGCCATTGATTAATGAATGTTTATTTCATCAAAAAGAGGAATTGTTGGTATAATTTCTGGTTGCTACCGTGGTTAGTAGTGGGGGTGTCTCGGGATGGGTGGGTGAGTTTCAGACCTCTACACACTCGTTGCATTTGGTTGGGTTAGATTGGGTTTAGCAAAATAAATAATAATAATAATTCAACCCGTTTAAGATTGGGTTGCATTGCATTACGGGTCAAACTCGTGGGTTTGCTACCAACTCCACCCCTTCCGTCCATTTTTTTTAGAATATTTTTTAAACAAAAATTTGTCCCAAGTTAATTATGATTTAATTAGATTAAAAATATATTAAATATATTTTTTACACTTATATTTTGTTATTTCTCGTTTTTTATAACAATTATTACTTAATATTAATTTTGTCTATGCACTTTATATTTTCTCTTTCTTAATATTAATTAAATAATTTTTTAAACTGTGTTTTTGTCTAAAATGAATGGACAGAGGAAGTACATAAAAAAAATTCACCTGTTAAAGTATAATTTGTAACTGAATACAATTTTTCTTTAAGAAATGCAACACCAATTAGAAGTCTTAACATATGTAAATTTAAAAGAGCATGCATAAGTTCAATAAATTATCCATAAATTATAAAAGCGTTTAAAAGAGCATGTATTCCTAAAAGCTATGTAGAAAGCATAAATAAGTTCTAGTAGCTTTTTAAAAATAGCAATAATTAGTTCAAAAGACATAACAAACATTACCTAATTGAAGTTACGATCATCTCATGTAGCATATCAGTTGACATTTATTGACTCCACTCTCAATTTTTTCAATGCATTTTGTCATCTTAACGTTCTATTGGATTTGCATCGCAATGGTTCGTTAAATGCTTAATCAATTTCTCATCTCTATTCTATTTGGTCTCTTCTCAAATGTCTACACATAATACCAACGGGGGTTGGTCCAAGTGGTAAGCGGCTTGGTATCGCTTAAGCAAGGTCCCGAGTTCGAGACCTTGTGAACGCAGTTATCCCCGCTTGGAGATTCACCCGCCATAACCAGGTGCGCGACCCGGGTCGATCGGGATTAGTCAAGGCAAAGCCTTGGATACCGGGCAGGCAACCTAAAAAAATGTCTACACGTAAATACTATCGGAACTATGGAAAATTAAGTCGGGAAAGCATCATAAAATGCCAAGAATGATCATTTAGGGCCCAAAGACATTCCACATTCATGTGGATTTTTCTCTCATAAAAGTTAAAATTTCTGTGAAAAAAAATTAACAACTAGCTTATTCGCAAGATCGGATTTAAGGAGGGATCGGACGTGGCTACAGTCACTCCAAGTTAATTTTATTTTAATATGCATGGTATTTTAATAAATTGGTTCTCCCGGTAAAAAGAAAATGGGTCCTAAGGCAATGCTTTAAAGCGCTGCCTTCACTACTCAAAAGTAGGGGTGTTCATAACCCGGTCCGGCCCGCCAACTCGGACCGCCCCGATTTTAATCGTGTGTGATTTAAAAAAACTCTAAAAAAAATCCTGATTTTTATTCATATCGGGTTTGGGGTTAACCTCGGGCCACCCAGCCCGGCTCAACGGTCCGTATGCTATACTATTATGCATTTTTAATTTTTTTTTCCTTCCCATCTTATTATTAGAAATCACAAGAATGAAAGGAATTGGATTCTTGCAATCTCATCCTATTATACATTCTAAAGTGATTTTAATTAACATCATTTAAATAATATTCATTTTATCATAATAACTTTTAAAATAAAAGTTGCTAAACATAAGTCACGTTAGCATGCTTACTTTTAATCAAATCAATTTTAACAAAATCAAGAGCACTTCGCAAATTCTAATTCAAAACACAGACTACATATATATAGGGAATGCCGTAAAGGCATACACCGTTTCACTATTTGCAATGTGTGTGTATACTTCGGATGGCTTCAAGTAAATGCTCCATTTTAATAGGCTTTTCCAAACAAAAGTCTATTATAGCCTCTATGCTCACTTTGTTAGTGTCAGCTGTTAATGCAATGATAGGAATGATAACACCATAAAGCTCCACCATCTTCCTTATCCGTTTTGGCATGCTTTGGCCCAGTCCAAACCCGTTTTTTAACTTGGCCCGAAGATGATCGGACCTATCGGGTTTAGGGTCGGGTTCGGGTCCTCAAAATTGACCCGGTCTAAATATAGGGCCAGGTTTAGGTATAGGCCAACCCGACCCATCAACACCCCTACTCAAAAGTGTAAGGCCATGGCTTTAATCCTAAAGCAGCATTAGTATTATTTTTTTTCTAAGGAAAATGCCATAGTTTCATTGACATACATTGGATGCGAACAATTACTTATATAGCCGACCCTTATAGTCACTCTATAATTTAAAAAAAAAAAAACTTTCACTCTATTACAGATTTTAAATTACATAATAACCAACACTTAACTTACATAAATTTTAACAATTAAAATTATTAAAACATTCATAAGAAAGATTCTACAATATTTTAACATACTTCTTCTTTTTACTCTGTTAAATAGTGAATACTTTTCTTCTTCTCCTTTTATAAATTCTCTCAACTCTAGCTCTGTTCTTTCTTTTAATTAATTTAAACTTTAAAGTTTACTTGTGAGTATAGATCAATCAAAGCACTTTTAAATACAATGAATCAAAGACAATTGTTTGACCCCTTCCTAGCCCCCATAATCTGCTACGGGGTGTGTTCACTTACTCCCTCTTCATCCCTCCTCTGAGGCCCACAACATCAACTTTTAGTCTCCATTTTAGAGTTTTGGAGACAAATGTAGGGTTAATCACATTTGTATGAGTTTGGATGGAGTTTATTGTGTGATCATAGGAGGATGAGAAAAATTATTTTTTGTATGGGTCAGTTCAGTAATCAGATTTCCTAAATCTGATTTCAGATTTAAAAAATGTCTGACATGATTTGACATCAAAGTCTGATAAGACAGGCTAAAATCGGATTATGAAATTCTTATTTCTAAAATCGGAGCAAGCTTTTTCTGAAATTGGAATTAGCCAATTTGATTTCAGGTCTGCGGCAGGCGTGTATGCTACATACTCCACACCAACATTTTTTTTTAAATTCTATCTTTTAAAATCTTATTTATGAAATTTGACCATACTAATGTAAATTTTTGCAAGGGACTCTAATCTTGCAAATTGTTATAAAATGAACCATGTGTTGACGAAAAATTCACAAATGTAGCTCTCTTTAATCGACTTCCTTCCTCTATTATTTGGAATGTCTCTCTTTTTGAGTGTTTTTATCACATTCCTCTGGATCATAAATTTTTCAAAGCTTTTAGTTGTTCCTATTATCCGCATGGATACACTAAACTTGAACCTTGTGCCTATCTTTGTTGCTTTCTTGGATATGGGAATAAGCATAAAGGTATTGTTGTTGGTATCCCATATCTTAGCACATCCATATATAGCATCATGTCATCTTTAGGGAACACCACATTTTCTCATCTCTGTCTTCCTTTAAGTCCATTCCTTCCACCACAATTCCTCTCTTCACTAATTCCTCTGTTATTCTTTTTTCCTAGTGACTTTGATGCAGGTCCTTCTCCTGAGGCCACAATCCCTTTTGAAGTTTCAAATGCTCCCGATAATCGTGTTCCAGACATAGTTCTCGTACCTATTCCTCAAGTATCTCCTGGTCGGCCTACTAGAGTAAGAAATCCACCTTCTTATCTTTGTGATTATCATTGTGTTTCTACCATGCTTCACTTACATGAACTGCTGTTCTACAAAGAAGCCTCCATTGGTCCTAATTGGCAATTTGCTATGCAAGAAGAATTACAAGCAGTAGAAAAGACTCACACTTGGGACTTTGTTGAACCTCCTTTTGATAAGACATTTGTTGATGTAAATGAGTGTACAAGATCATGACTCACTCTAATGACTCTATTAAATGATATAAAGCTTGCTTGGTTGTTAAGGGATTTTCTTGAGAGTATTGCATTAATTATGAGAAGACTTTTGCTCTTGTTGCTTGCATCACCTCTGTTTATGCTCTACTTGCTATTGTAGCTATTCAGAAGTGGACTCTTAGTTACATGGATGTGAAGAATGCTTTCCTTAATGGTGATTTGAAAGAAGAAGTATATATGTGACCTCCCCAAGGTTATCGTTGTCCTTCAAACAAGGTTTGTCTTCTTCGTATGACTTTGTATGGTCTTAAGCAGACTCCCTGAGCTTGGTTTTCCAAATTTAACTTTATTGTCTCTCAGTTAGGATTCTTGTCAAGTCCACATGATTATGCTCTTTTCATTCGTCAAATTGATCAAGGCTCTGTGTTACTATTACTTTAAGTTGATGACATGATAATGACTGGAGATGACACCTTAGACATTATTGATCTCAAAGCATCCTTGAGTAATCATTTTGAAATGAATGATCTTGGTCCTCTCAGCTATTTTTTGGGTCTTGAAGTTCTTTCTTCTTCTGATGGTATTTGTTTATCCCAGGCTAAGTGTGCTTCTAATCATATTTTTCGAGGTGATCTTATAAATAGCCACACTAATTCCACTCCTCTTGAGCCTAATGTTTGCTTCACACCTATGGACGGTACTGTGCTTGAGAATCCTACACTATACAAATAGTTGGTTCGAAGCTTAATCTGTTTGACTGTTATTCTCCTTGATATTTCCTATGATGTTCAACTAGTCAGTCAATTTATGAAAACCTCACAATTTACTCATTATGTTGTTGTTCTTCGCATTCTCCACTATGTCAAGGGAACCTTGTTTCATGGGGTTCACTTCTCTGTTTGTTCTTTCTTGATCCTTTGAGCTTACTTTGATGCTAATTTGGGTGACATTCCCACTGATTGTCATTCTACCACTGATTACTGTATCTTCCTTGGTGACTCTCTTATTTCATGGCGAAGCAAGAAACAAACTTTGACTACTCACTCCACCACTGAAGCTAAATATTGTGCTCTTGCTAACACCACTTATGAAATCCTTTAGATATATTAGCTTCTCGATGACTTGGGCATCTCCCAATCCTCTCTAACTGATTTCTATTGTGATAATCGCAGTGCTATTCAGATTGCTCATAATGATGTCTTCCATGAACACGCCAAACACAATGAGATTGGTTGCCACTTTATTATTCAGTATATTCTGTGAGGTGCTCTTCGACTCATCTCCATTGGGACTCTTGACCAACCTGTTGATTTGAACACCAAGGCTCATCATCTCGGTCGATTCTGCACTCTGGTTTCCAAATTCAAGTTAGTTTTGACAACACCTACTTGAATTTGAGGGGGGATGTTAAGGTGTATACATATTCTAGCATTATTGTTTTGTTTTCCGTAACTGTTCTTATAATTGGTATTCTAGGCCTATAAATATTGTAACTTTGTTTGTAAATTAGAATAAGAAAATACAACATACTTTGCACATATTTAAATACCTTATTCCATGTTTCTGTTCTATTTTTAACAAGAAGGTCGTCAAATTTGGTTATACATGAATATTTTTTTATTCATAAGCATGTAGTGAGTTCGCCGAGTAAAAGTATGGTAATTGAAGATGACCAAAAAAAAAAAAAAAACAATTAGTGTGCTAAATGGTAATAGTAGCCGTCCACGGATACGAATAAGAGAGAGATCCCAAGAGTACATGGGAATGTAACTCTCAAGGACTCGTGGCATCCAATGTCTCTGCCGATTGTGATGCAAACCAGACCATTCTATTTGTCCCATCTTCAATCCGTATGCTTCTCCCATTCCTTCCTTGAACCTTTCATGTTGTCTTATCCCACATCCATATGTGTGCTACGGTTGCCATTAAATTGCCTTTCAAGCATATCGTATCCCTATATAAATTTATCAACATCTCCTTCATTCATTTGCCTAGGTTTTTCTCTCTAGCATTTTGGGTCTCCTACCTAACAAATGGCAGATTGGGCCCCTGTAGTGATTGGCTTGATACTGTTTGTGGTGTTTTCGCCGGGTTTACTGTTCCAGCTGCCAGGCAAAGGAAGGGTAATTGAATTTGTCAATTTCCAAACAAGTGGCGTCTCCATATTTGTTCACTCCCTTCTATTCTTCGGCTTGATGGTTATCTTCCTCATTGCCATTAATGTTCACATCGGTAGTGGATAAAGCCATAAAGCATTCACTATACGCGTGTGCTGCTTTATTTAGTTAGAGATGTCTTTCTATATGTTTAAATTCCCCTTGATTCTTGTATTGCTTAGTTATACACACCCATGAGTTTTATGGAGCATAAGTAGTGCACGGGTGACAATTGTGTATTTTTACAAGGTTGCTATGACCAAATATCCTGGCTCTTGATATAAGTTGCAACCATTATACCAGTACTAAAGTAGAGGAGAGCACACGCGATTTAGATGTTTTGTCATGTATTTTTGTTTAAATCAATTTGGTGTTTACTAGTAGAGATAGACTAACCAACGGGGGTTGGTCCAAGTGGTAAGCGGCTTGGTATTGCTTAAGCAAGGTCCCGAGTTTGAGACCTTGTGTACGCAGTTATTCCCGCTGGGAGACTCACCCGCTATGGCCAGGTGCGCGACCCGGGTCGACCCAGATTAATCAAGGTTAAGTCTTGGATACCGAACAGGCAACCTAAAAAAAAAAAACAAGTAGAGATAGACTATCATCGATTTCAAATTCCTTAACAACCATGTGAATCGCGACACAAAAAGGAAGCAAATGATGAGAAAGCACGACAGACATGTATCAATTTAGACAATGTCATATCTTATCTGTTTACAAGGGAACCAAAATATATAGAGGCAGTATAAATGCCCTGTTCACACTAATATTCGGTGCATTTATTTGCGCTTATAAAGAGGAAGAAGTTTTTTTTTTTAAAGTAAGAAAAGTGTTTCTATTAATTTTTCTACTTATTTTAATAAATAGATCTCTACCTGCTTCTCTTAGAATTAGAAGTAGTAGAAGAAAGAGTATACTTTCTAAAATTTAGGAACTGTGTAATTTCTGATATATCCTTGTAACTTTTATAAAATTCCCAAAAAAATTAATCCACTTTCCTAACTACTCACTCTTTTTGTAGGCATGTGGTTTGCAGGATTTTCTCATATTCCCGGGAATGTGGCCATGAGAATGTAACATTTTCGTGTTTGGTTCAAGGTTTTAAAATCATTCACTACTAGAAAACTGACTATTACCGTCCAGACATTACCGTCAGACATGTGGCGACGGTAATACCGTCAGACAACAAAATAGTACTAATGGTAATCGGTTCGCTTATAAAGAACCGAGAAAGAGACATCAGATTACCGTCGAAAAATCTGGCCGACGGTAACAACAACGGTAATTATTCGCGGGAAAGGGCGTGAACAATTTACCGTCTGTAACAACCGATGGTAACAATTTGAGATTTTGATTTAAAGAAAATAAAAAAGATTCCCGTCGGACATAGCAGACGGTAAATTACCATCAATTGTAAACAACCACGTGTTCACCACACATGTTACCGTCGGTTTTATCCAACGGTAAAAGCAAAGTACCGTCGGTTGCTATTCAGACGGTAACCGCTTCGAAATATTTTGGCTCCGAAAATTGGCGCCACTTTTTGGTTACCGTCGACCAATTTTAATTAGTCGACAGTAATAGTTTTAATAAAACGTTGCGTTTTGGTGCATCCTTATTACCATCAGAATGTACTGTTACCGTCGGTGATGTCTGATGGTAACATCGATCTAAGACCCGAACACTTAAACGAATTTTCTTTATCCTCTTTCCATTTTCTTCTCCCCGGTCCAGCTTCCCTCCCCTTCTGCCTTCATCCAAACACAAAATAATTTTCTAATTTTGATCATGTCTCTACTTTTGTTTCTGCTTCTAAAAAGAAGTGCAAACAAACAGACCAATTATTGCATTATTTGATAGATACGAAAAAACTTTCTTGTTTGAGAGAATATCCAAAGGCATTGGTATTCTCGATAGCTTTTATTTATATGCAGATATGCTAAAGATGAACTTAAAAGCATCTTCAACTTTTTTTTCTTGGTCTCAGATAGGACCATTGTCATTTGGGCCCATTGAAAGGAACTCAATTAACCTGACCTGACGCAATTAATGTTCTTGAAGGGAGCAGGAGTCTTCCTACAAAGATTCTTTCCATTCTCAAAACTCGAACCTGACCTTTGGTTAAGGGGCCAAGACACCTATCAACTCGACCATCCCACGCTGGTTAGTGGAATCTTTACCTTGTCAAGGTAAAAAAGCACAATTCTTATATTAAGTAAAAATGTAAACATATTCAACTTCAAATCAAAACCAACATTTGAATTACACAAAGTTAAGGGTATGGAGAATTGTGCGGAACAGATGCAGAAAACAGATTTTAATTTTAACCAAGGCCGCAAAAATGAACATAAATTTTAAGCCACATATAGCTGTAAAACAGATCACAGGGAAACATTCAGAAAACTAAAATTGGCCTGAGGAAACAGATGAAATCGATTACATAGGATTTATACCGCGACTGGCGCAGCCCATCCGGCGTGCTACTTGAGATATCATTGCTATGTTTCACATGTATCAGGTACGGGTACGGGTACGAGGTATAAAATATTTTTGAAAAATAAAAATACGGGTGTGCTGAATATATATATATAAATTTAATGAACTACATATAATTAAAAAAAAATTATAAGATAATTAATGTAAATATTCAATCCAAATCCAACGGTACAAGAAAAAATCAAAATCATATTTATTTAATTCTTTCTAATAAAAAGGTAGTAGAAGAAAAAAGGAATGGGAACTCGCCGGAGACAAGGTCATGTCGTCGGAAATAGTGGTCCTTGCTGGGTGCGACTCTGAAGATGAAGGAGAACGATGATGTTGGAGACAATGTCGCATTGCCGAATACAAAGTCGCGCTAGAGATATACAGTGACTGCACACGGGATGTTTTCATGTTTAGCTTGGTATTTTTTTGTTTGGTTCAATATATTTTATTTATGGGACTACTATGTGTTTTTGTAATCATAAATATTTTATACAAGTTTCAAGTAACAAGTAATTAGGATGTTACTTGAGTTTAAAATGTTTCCTCAATCATAGTTATTTAGTTGATATAAATAACATCAAATATCTATACAAAAGAAACAACTAAACCTTCAAATTCGTCTCCATGGTTGGCAACATCAGTTAAATTCATTCCTAAGCTATTGAAGTACCAAATTCGTCTCCAAGGTTGTCAAAACCCAAGATTAACTTGACCGATGCTGAAGGGCTAATTTAATTGATTTTAGCAACCTCATGGACAAATTTGATACTTTTTCATGAAATAAGTAAAAAAAAAAAAGCTACAATCAATCAAAAGATGAAAAAGGAAAATACGAGCAAGTGCATCAAAGGTCAATAGTCACAATAAACAATGGTGGAAAAAATTTATTGCCTTGGTTGTTGCTCTTGTTATGCATTTGTTTTATTATACAGTGTCACTGCACACATGCAACTTCTATTTTGATTTGTTTTTTGGTTTTTATGTTTTGGTTATGCGGGCTTTTAACATATGTTATAGCCACTTACTCTTATGGATTTCTTTTAATTTGGTGTATATTTGTTGATCACCATCGTATGATGGTTTGAATAAAAGTTCATTATATTGCAAAAAGAAATATCTCATTAAATTCACTGTACATTAAAATATATACTTATCCTTAACTTTATACATTTATATTGCAGCGATATCGCTTTATTAGAAATAAAAGAAAATAAAAATTTCAAATTAAAATGAAAATAGGACGCTTCAAATAAAAACTAATGTATTATAATAAATTATATATATATATATATATATGTATGAATATATTTTTTTAAAAATTTAAAATACTCGCGCATTGCACAGGTTTATATCTAGTCTCTGTTCTTTGTACAACTATGACAACTAATTAGTTAGAGTTAGTTGAGTTGTATTTCATCTCTATCTACATTTACATTGTCTTCGTTTAGCATTTAGCTTGCTTTGTATAAGCCAGCTTTAGTGTACAAATTCATTTTGCTTTGTATTTCACCTCTCTCTGAAATATTCTTGCGTGATTTCAACAGCATCGATTTTTGAATCTTAGAGTCATCGCAGTAACAAAAACTTTACCTAAATACCACCCAACCTAAAATTGTACGAGTAATTTTGAAGGGAAATAAAGAATTACGCTTTACTGAGTGTTTTATGTAGATTCCGAATCGCAAATCACATAGATATGTGTGATTGAATAATGTGGATCTTTTTAGTGAAGATGCTGATTTAAGAACAATTTGTTGAATTTGATAAACAAGTATTTAGTATAATCAAGATGGTGGTAATATAAAGTATCAAGAATAAGATGATAAATTGAAAGAAAATTGTAACAAAACAAAATAGACAACAAAAAAGAAAAGATCAAGGAAAATGTAAAAGGAATGAGAAATTTACTTAAAATTCTTCACTGCTCCTTTATCACTGAGATGTACATAGATTCGAGTTTTTTTAAGTAAAAAATTCCTCATTAATTTGGTGTTGGGCATCCCTATTCATAGCATATAGTAACCTTTTGCATGCTTGTCGCGTGTCTTCCCTGGCAGTTAGAAGCTACTCTTCATAACTCCACTCTCCCATTTCTCTTGTATTCCGTGACGTGGGTAATTGTTTGACTTCTAAAGTTAAGCACATTCTCTAATAACTGTCGCACATTGCTGACGCTCGCGTTCCTCTTGATGGTGATTGTGTAACGAGATTGAATTTTTTACTACGTTTCTCCTATTTTTTGAAAGATCAAACTTTTCATAAGATGTAAAAAATTCTTCAAGATATATTTTGAGTCGACTTCACCCATCGACCAAGAATGATTTGGTAGTTGCATCATGTTTCTGCTCCTCTCTTTTATTCGTTGTCCCCTTATTGTTAATTAATAAGAGATATTCAACATATCCATGACTCTAGTCGACAACCTTTCTCTCCTTATCTAAAGACGACCATCAAGTCGACCAGGCCTTTTGCTCAAGGTCGATTGATGTACTCAACCATACTTTTTTTTTTCTTTCTGTGAAGACATTCAGTTCATTTCCAATCACCACCTTGTTATGAATTTACTTTATTGTTCTTAATGTGTTTTTCTTTTTTTTGATAAACTACTCAGGCAAAATAATATCTATTCAAGTTAGAATACTTGTATATAGTACGTTAATATATATTTTTCTTATGTTGAACAGATTTGTGCACCAATTTTTAAGATAGTATATGTTTTTCGTGGAGTGGACAGGAAAGCAGAACAAACTAGCTATCTTCTTATTGTCAGCACTGTGTTGGGAATTCGGGAGAAGCCACACTTAAAGCCAACAACACGAAAATGAAGACAGCCTTCATGTGGAATACATGCAAACTGATCATTGACTTTGACTCAATGGGAAACCGATTTTCCCTTTTTAAACTTTACCCGTAATAATAATAACGTTCAAAGTCCAAACATAACATTACTACTACAGTTCCGCCAAACAATTAGCTCACACTGCAGTTCAAACGTGCTATCAGTATATTAATTCAGAACCATCGAGGGTTAGTTCAAGTGGTAAGCGGCTTGGTATTGCTTAAGCAAGGTCTCGAGTTCGAAACCTTATATACGTAATTATCCCCGCTGGGAGACTCACCTCGCCATAACAAGGTGCGTAACCCAGGTCGACTCGGATTAGTCAAGGCTAAGCCTTGGATACCGGACAGACAACCTAAAAAAGTATATTAATTTAGAGGCAACAAAAATAGAAAACTCAAAGATCAAACAAATATACAGCATAGCATATAATTTTGTCTGCACAAAGTGTCCCAAGCGACACGAACTATGGGCAATTTAATTAATTTATTGAATGGCTTGCCCCTGCATGCATCTATATATAACCATACGCCATAGCCATAATTGATCACTTTTCTTGAAACTTGTTCGGTTCAATATCGTTTACTCGCTCAAGCGTCAAGCGCTTTTGAACCATGGATATATAAATCCCAGCCTTGGCGTCGACGCTTTCGTCGGCGGGCACGCCGTAGAACTCTTCCAAACGGGTCACCACGTCACCCATGCTGTCCGCCACCACGATGGAAACCTTGGGGTTCGGCGGCTGCGAGATCGCGTAGTCCTGGTGAACTAGGAACCCCACGGGGGCAGGGGAAGGAGAAGAATGATGATTTGGCCCCCTAGCCTTGGTTGCTGCTGGGGCATTTGGCTTTGGTGATTTATAGAAAGGTGTCAACTTTCCTTTCAGGAGCCCTCTGCCGCTGCGCCTACCACGGTTTGCCTCCATTTGCAACGGCAAGTTGCCTTTGGAAAGCAGAAAGAAAAGTAGCGAAGGAGTGAGTGTTGTGTGTACTACAAGAGGGTTTGGGGGTGGGTATATATATTTGCTATCTCGTGTTTTATGTGTTTTGTCCTTTTGTGTTGAATTTGGATAGTTAAGAATAAGCATATGGATATGATTTGCTAACTATATATGTTAATGAAAGTGGTTGGTTAGGTTGAAAATGAAGTATTGGTTAATTAATTTCAAACGAATTTTATTTTGCAAGTATCAAAGTTAATATTTTGAGATAAAGACTTTACGCCTTTATCTAATTATAATGCGTGACCTTATTGTAGGAGCATAATTAACTAATAAAGAGTTGATGCCTCAGCCAAAATTATCTAGAGGCATAATCTCTTTCCATTCGCGCGCCTCATTGGTTTATTCTGATTACTAGTTAAGTTAGGTTTCATCATAAAATATGAAGTTGTTATCTGTTTTTTTTTGTTAACTAGAGTTGGCTCACATGGTAGGTAGGTTTTGGGTTACTTCCGATAAAATTGATTTTCGTATCGTTACTCTATCAATAAGTATCTTCATAAATATTTAATACGTCTCATAGGTAAGTAAGTCTAAGTTGAGAGTCCGAATTTGTTTGTCTTACTCTTTGTTAATCTATTTATGTATTGACAAGTGTACCATTATACAAAATTGCTCATAATTTCTCTAAACACCAACTCTCTTGAATAGTATACACAAGGTTCTAGGTTCAAACTTCATCAAATGTAATTTTTGAAATAAAAAAAACCAACTCTTGATAATTACTCATAATTTATACATGTCGATCTTTTCTTATTGGACAGAAAATCTGATACAAAATTGGGACAAAAGAATTCTTAACCCAGTCTTCCCCAACTCCCATACTTTATAATAAAAAAAGGTGGCCTCTTTATGCAAATGTATAGAACCTATAATATCATTTCTGTGCTAATTATACTTCAGCTTGAAAAATCTAGCCTACCAAGCTCGGAGAGGATCAGATTAAGTCTGGAATCAAATTTCTCCTGTGAGTTTTGGCTGCACAGTGCACGGACAGAGCAATCATAAATATCTTTTACTTAATATCTTATATACATGGAATTTGGTTCGGTGGACCATTCCAACGTAGAATCAAATTAATGCATGTAAAAAAATGTATAGATTGAACCTTTTAGCAAAGATGCAGATTCAAGAACAACAGTTACTATTTATTGAAATGACAAGTAGTGCTTGTTATAAAGATTAAAATAAAGATACAATGAAAGAAATTTAAATTGCTAAAGAAATGCATTGAACAAAACAAACGCAAAACAAGAACAATAAAATAAGTAAAGGGAAATGAAAAATCTAGTTGAATCTTTTCTTTATTGCTGGGACGTGTTGAGACCTTGACAATTCTTAACAAGTAAGTTTCTCCTTAATTCTGATCTACGTGTCCCTATTTATAGCCTTGACTGACCCCTTACGCTACGTGTCTTCCAAAGGTTGCAGTTTGATCGTCACAACTTAACTTCTCCCATTTTCCTTATTTTTCGCGAAGTGGGCGGTTACGACATCCCTCTAAAGTTATGCACATTTTTTTGTGACCACCACATGTGTCAGTGGGCAAGCCTTGCTATGGCTAACTTGCAAATCAAACTGGATTTCTTCTTAGATTCACCATGCCTTGGCAGTTTGAAAGGTCGATTCCTTCATTTAACATTTCAATTTCATCAAATACTAGGTCGCATATAATCATCAATTTGGGTCGGTTCATTGATATCATTTATCATTCTGAAACCCTTAGTGGTTGTCCAATAACTAACATTTAAGGGAAAAGTAAAGAAATATTTACTTCGTACAATTGCTTTGGTCGATTCTACCTTTCTTAACCACTCATAGTCGATTAACATTCTCGACCCTGAACTTTTCAAAAAGATTTGTCCTTGATTGCATCAATAAGGCTTTTCTTTGGGCCTTTTCATTATCTTTAAATATCCCTTTAATGATTTTACTTGAATACCGGTGTCATATATTTTCACCATAATAATATCTTTATGATATGCTTTAATCAATGGAAAAAGATGTATAGATCGACAACATATGTCCGAATTTGTGTGCGAACCATAACCACCATTAGATGTATTCTCTTCAACATGATTAAGTTTTGAAAACACAATGATTGGTCAAGGACGGTTTCGCACGGCTTCCCACACAGTTTCTCGCGCTATAAAGTAGCTCTCTAATCAATTTATAAACGTAGTTCAAGTTAATCAGCGCAAAAATTAGGATAGGCTTAAGAGTTTAGCGTAAAGGGACACACCACTGGATATTATGCTCAATAATTTAGACTTCAGAGCAAGGGATTTATACTCCACCCACTAAACCCTAAGCTTTCCTATCATATATATTTATTTATTTTGGCGAAGCTGGTTTCCTACTATGTTGATGTACTGTCATTTCATTAAGATCCGAGAAACCTAGAATGGATTGTTTTTGTACTGTATTTAGGAAACTTGACCACTAATTAAGCACTTTTTGGGGCCACTTGAGTGACAAGATCGAAGTAGTGAGGGGGAAACAAAACCATATCTTCAAAAGAATATAGAAAAGCAAGAGAATAGTGGATATGATGGATAAGGATAGCGTCTTTTTCAACAGCATACATAATCTGAAGTGAGCATTTCCACTTAGCACGAGGTGGACTATTCTTTTCTTGCCTTGCGTTAATATGCAACAACTTTGTTACAAAGTAACATGAGGGTGATTCAAGCATGCTGGTAGGCGTAGGCTTTGGGAACGTTCTAGCGGCTAGACGACTCCCTTTTGTTGGTGGCACTGATCTTTGGTCCAATGGCGGGGTGGGTACTTGTAGGCACTTCAACGCTCAAGTTAGTGAGTTCTCTAAGTATTAAGGTTAGGGTTAGAAATATATCTTGTGGGGTGAATATACTATTTGTAAGAGGAGATGTGTGGTAGTTTTGGACTCTTAATTGGGCTCAAGAGACTTAATGTAGGACCATATGTATAGTCCATAACAGTGCCCCTACTCTGGTTAAAGGCGCTAAGACTTTGACCCGAATTCTACATCCATATGATAACACCTTTTGCTAGGCCCTTTTTTGGGTGGTTAAATGAGGACATGAGTGTCCTATGTTGATGTAATGAAACCCTTTAAAGCTTTCTTTCTAATGCAGGAGCACAGAGCTAGGGTGTTCTCCGTTGGCATGCCAAAACTCCTTGAAAGCCTTTTTATTTTATTGTTTGGAAGTTGGATCTTGAGCTCCTCGTGTTCCCGGCCATTGCAAATAAGGCCAAAGTAGGGGTGTTTGTGCCCCTAATTTTTTATTTCCGCAGATGTATTGTAGTTGGATCTCATAATTCTTTGTAGACATGAGACTTGTCTATGCCTTTCCTCTTCTTTTCGTTAATATCAAATGTCAAAAAGTTGGATGAATCGCATTAGCGTGACTTTCCCAATTTGAATTCATGTTTCACAATCTTCATGACGACCCATACCTTGAGGATGCATAGGCATGTCTTCAGCAGAAGCTACTATGCTTGAGTCAGGGTGAAGTGTTCGTCAGGCAAAGCCATTTTTTTCATGCTCCTTACATAAGTTTAGAGGCATTCTTCTTCTGTTTCAAAATCCTTGAAATCCTCTATTTAGAGCTTTTGTATAGGGGAAGTGGTTGACCATAGTATTATGCCCCCAACACAGGTTGAAGGCTTAAAGCCTTTGATCCAAGTTCTTTCATTGTGGGTGGGTGTGGCCTTTTCCCAGGCAGATGCGTTCATCGAATTGATAGAGTAATATGGCCCTTATTCTGAGTTCGCGTCACCTTTAATTCTTCTTGTTTGTTCTCAAGCATTGTGAGCCGAATTGGGCAGTGCCTCCGCCCCATGCCTCATTAGTTCATGGAGGTGATAACATTTGTCACAAGAGTAGTTGCTTGATGCCAACGCTTGAATATTATTATTCAAGGGTGGTCACTCTGACTCGGGTTCACTTGGTCCCATACGGTTCTGCAATTACTTGAGGTCGTTTCTCGTTTATGAAGTTGCCATGTCAATGCCTCTTGTTTGGGCTTTTGACATTAAGAACTCTTCTTCTCATTTATACTTGAAGCATCTACTTGGCTAAGTATTTTGTCTTTCTTCCATTAACACTCTTCCTTTCTTAAGATGAGTTCTTTAGTTGATTTTTGAAGTATTTGTTTAGGAAAGATCTAGGTTAGTCCCCTCCACCAAGGGCTTTGCCCTTAGGGATTGGTCGACCCTATGACATTGCTCCTATGCTGGTGTATATGCCTCCTTATTTCTGTGATAACAAATAAGTAAGAAGCTCTGAATGACCCTTCGTGAGTTGCCTTTTTACTTGGTGAAATTTTACTTCATTTTGTTTAACCTTTCATTATTCAGTCTTTTGCTTTAAGCTAGGCCAAAATTCCTCTCAGACTTACTTTTGTTTGCTTTACCTTCTGTTCTCGATAACAATTCACTTATGATTTATTCTGGGCTTTTTTCCTTCGGAAATCAGTTTTTGAGGAGATCTTGGACGTTTGTACTCTCTTTGCAAAGAGTTTTCTTTAGGTTCTCGTCCTTTATAATTTATTTTCTAAGGAGGCTCATTTCTTCTATTGCGCATCCCGAAATGTTGGCTTTCGTGAAGCATGCACTTTATTTTATAGCTTCCTTTTCTTTACTTTTCCTTTGTTTCATTTGATATCCCATTGAAGGCTTTGTGGACGCCATCCATGGTACTTAATTTTTATATGCTTTCACACGGCTTCTTCCATCCGAAGCTTTCATGTGAGCTTTCTGCAATGGTTTCATTTTTCTTGACACCCGAGTGATTAGCTTAGGGGAATTAGTGGTTTGCCATAACGCATTTGATATCCCATCGGAGGCTTTGTGGATTCCATTCATGGTATTTTTCATATGCTTTCGCATGGCTTGTTCCGTTGGAAGCTTTTATGTGAGCTTTCTGTGGTGATTTTCTCGACGCCCGAGTGAAGCTCAAGGGAATTATCGGTTTTCTGTAACGCGTTTGATATCCCGTTAGTGGCTTTGTGGATGTCATCTGCAGGACTTTTTATATGCTTTCACACAGCTTCTTCTGTTGGAAGCTTTTGTGTGAGCTTTCCGCGTAGATTTCTTTTTTCTCAATGCCAGAGTGATTAGCTCAAGGCAATTAGTAGTGTGCCATAACGCATTTATCCCTCTTGTTTTTTCAAGGCCCTTTTTCATATTCAATTTGTGGATAGTTAATGAAAGAATCAAAGCAAGTCTTGTAGAGACGTAGGTGGCTGACACACACCAAAACGTCGCAATTCTAGTGCGCGATCAAATAATAGTTTATAAGACTAAGCAAACCCCAAAAATGAAGTAAAAGGGGCTAACCTAGGCTGTCTCTCAAGGAAGCAATTAGAACCAATTCAAGTAAAAGTAAACTGGGGGTTTAAATTGGGTTAATTTGATTAAAAGAAAATTAACAATTAACTAAAAGCAATATCCTGCATACAGTTCTTCACAGAGCAAGGATTAATCATCATTGGTTCCTCAACTAATTATTCATAAAAGGGATGTTGTTTCATTAGTCAAAGATCTCTAACTAATGTGAAATTTACTTAAAAGATTACAATCGTCAATCTCCTAAGCATTAACTAATATAGGAATTAACTAAGATCTCAACATCTAAAACCTATATTAATTAAATTCCCAATTGCACAACCTAATTAAATCTGATTAGTTCCCAAGGTTCCCTGATCCTAATTTAATAAATCCTACTGTTGGTCTTGGCAACCAATACCCAAGAGCAGGGTGAATTGGGTATTTAAGAAATTATTCCAATTTTGACAAATATTGCATTTTCATGCAATCAAAGTAATTATGCAGCGGAATATATCAATTGAGGAGATAATTACAAGCTTACTCAATTATGTATGTTGATTGAACAATAAGATCAATAGAGCAACTTATAAACAATTATCAATAAATGTATGATATTGCAATTCTCAATTATGCAAGACAATAATATAAGTTTGCAATAAATAAAGAGATAGAGTTAGAGAGATTGTAAATAGTGATTTATCCCGGTTCGATCACCCTTGTGATCTACGTTCAGTCCTCAAG
>QANU01033273.1:40933-103070 GCA_003254905.1 Nissolia schottii
CCTATTAATTCTCTAATATTTTTCTGTTGAAAATTAGTCGTTTCTGTCTTCTATGACAGAGTCATTTGAATGACTCCCCTTGTCATTCGAATGACTCAAGCAAATACAGCCGTTATGGCTTTTTTGTCAGGTCATTCGAATGACCTAAGTTTGCTTGAGTCAAATTCATCCTTTTTCCCATTCTTTTGATTCCTATTGTCAATCTTAACCATTTTAGTTCCTAGAATCAAAAGATCATTTAAGAGCATCATTGTAAGAGTTTAGAAAGATATATATGTATCAATTTTCCTTTGACAAGAATACCTTAAGTCCTAAGAAACTATATTCTTTTGACTGCTTGCTTGGACTTAGTACTCTTCATGAATCCTATCTTTGGCATAACCATGTTCTTCATGGAATAAACATTTTATGCTCCGCCTTTTGACTTTGGGCATCATATATATGTTCCTTCTTGTTCTATCTTGTTCTTGATGTCTTGGACTTTCCTATACATAAGATTATTCACTAGAAAGTATAGTTAGTCCAATGTGTTCCAATATCTTAATATGCATCAATCAATGCATCTTGCAAATACAATTAGGCAAGTATCAAATCATTATATTAATCAAATAATATTCTTCGCCTAACATGCATGCATTCTAACACTATAGCACTTGATATTCATGCATATACACATATAGACACAAATATATCCAATAGTTAATCCATCAAACACATATAGAGAGTTATTGGATATGTTCTCAAAAGGATGTTCCTTATTTACCATAGTATAATGTGTAGGCTATATGATACCATCAAGTTTAATTAAACAAGATCAAATGTATTCTATTTAGCATATAACATCCTCTTGCATTCTAATTGTCATCATGTGTGTGTTTTATTCTATTTATCATCATCAAGATATATTGAATTAAATAGAACAAAACATAAGCATAGATAATAAGGATAGACAATTAGAGCATATTACATTTGCCATCATTAAAACATATTATATTAAACAATTGGAACAACTGAGAAAACATAGCTCCACACCTACAATCGTTAAGATCTATCAATTTAGAATTAATCCTAACTAACAATATGCAGTCGCTATATTATTAATTAGGGGTAAACGAGTTATAAATTATCATTAAAAACATAACCTCGAATTAATCCTAATCCTAGAATTACCGCATACGAGACATTATAAAACTACTTTTCTATGGATGGAGGATTCAAATGCATAAAATAAAGACAAGACGAGAGTAAAAAAATAACAGAGAATTAAAATAATAAAACTTGAATAAAATAACGGAAGAACTTCGCAAATAATTGAGAGTTTGAGTTGTCAATGTGAGCGTTTCAACAATCCTTGAAGAACTAATAATTAATCACTACTAACATAAACCTAAAATGCATAAAATAAAAGAGAAAAGTGCAGAAAATAAAAGTGGAGGCTGAGTATTGAGAGAGGATGTCTATTTATAGAGGATGAGCCTAAAGTGAGTGAAAATCCTGCACTTTTAACACAATAGTTGGTAAAATGGTGATAACTTTGGCTACAAATATCGGATTGTGGTGATTCAAGTCTTCAATTAAAGCTAAGAGATAGATCTACAACTTTGTAGCTGAAGTGAAATCAAAATTCAAACTTCATCATGGTGAAAGGTCCGGGACAAAGTCAGAGTTAAAAAATCCTCAACAAATCTTTGACCAAATCCTTTTAAATTTGAATTCAAATTTGTATTTTTATGATCCAAATCTTCTCTTCAAATCTCTTCTTCAAAATTTGTATCTTATCCAAACTCCTTCAAATCTTCATTAAAGTTGAGGTTTTTCATATAAAACTTACTTAGGTTTTTTTTTTTTGTTGAGAAAAGCCAACAAATCCTCAAGTGGCTTAAGGGCACTGGTTAAAAAAGCAAAAGTGATAATTCTTATATTGAAAACATAAAAGTTGTATGTTTCCATTGAAAATAAATTCATTCTAAGCTTAAAAGTTTCTATTTTAGTTTGCTTAACCAATGTCCTTAGGTCATTGATTAGCAAAATCCTACTTTTTTTAAGAGGGAAGTTATTTTAACACCAAACTTGGTTTCTATATCAAGTCTCTCCCTCACAACACCTCATGGAACTCACACTCATAATGTATGTGAGTGTGAGTCCCATGATGTGTTGTGGGGGAGAGCCTTAGTATAGACACCAAGTTTAGTGTTAAAATAGCATTTACGTTTTATTAAACTATTTTTGAAACATGACAACTTTATATTTCTCTGTTAAGATTCCTAGAAATGCAAAAAACTTTTCGTTTACCAAATACCACTTTTAAATGAAGAGAATACTTGCGAAGACTGAATAATAAAAAAAACCGAGTACTTGTGAAGTTTTGGAGCCAAACTTGAATATAGTTTTACCATGCCTCGTTGCATTTCATCACAAGGTAAATAATATATGGAATCCCTTATATCATAGGGCATACATCGGTACTATCGGTCGTGTCTCGGTAATAATAACGAACTAGATTGAGGTTTATTCAGTATCATCAATCATTTGAATAGATAGATTCTCACCATATTAATAATGTCCGCTTGATTGCATCTGGGATACAGGTGGTGCGCTCGTGATTGTGTCTTGTGAGTAGCAGAGGCATCTACTTGCTTTGTATGGGAGCTACCTTTATTTTCTTTGGCTCTTTGTGTTTGCGTGTCCATTATATATACCCTTGCATTGTTTCTCTGCTTTAGTATGATGGAGCAAGCAACGGCTGAGAAGAGGAAAATGGTCATGCAGTTGCCCACTATGCTTGCACTGCTTTTGTCGGACATGTATTGGACAAGAAACCCAAGTCCTAAAGTTATTGAAGATTCAAGGATAAGGTATTAATTCCTCCTAACTGTCTAGTCGTACATCATACCAATGCAAGTTGAGTTTTGTTGGATTCTCTCACTTGCTTAATAGTTAATGAAGAAACGAAAATGGTTTTTTATAGCAAACATGGTGTAGACTCAAAGCTTAGTCTCTTACACATATCATGGGGCCACACACATCAAATGATATGAGTGTGGGTCATATGATATTTTACACCATGCTTAATGCATAAATAGCACCACTCATTAAAAAAAATGATAGTTGCACAAACATTTTTAGTGTGTACCAACAGTAAAAAAAATTCCCTAATAACAAAAAGGAAATGAGAAATAGCTTATAGTATTGTTAATTGCAGTCCCCCAATCAATTCCTAACTCATGAACGTAAAATTGGTAGTGGTCCCCCAATCAATGGTTCCATGAAATTATCCCTTTCAATTATTCACGTCCATGATTGGCCATAGTAGCTTGGCCTGTTCATTTCAAGAGGGTTTTTTTTCACCTTTATATTGTTTTCCTTTGTATAAAAGGCTCAAGAGAATCTAATCCCAGACCAAAAAGCGAATTGCATTACTGTTTTTCTCTTCTCTGTAATAAACCTTAGGATACAATGAGGAGAAATTCTTACTTTCACGTGGAAGAAATGATTTTATGCTACACATCTACTATTTACCGTTTCTTTTTGTCAATTTTAATGTGTCTTGTACATCATCTTCAAAGTTGGTACTTATTCTACCATTTAAATAACTTGTAAAAAGATTAGTAAAAGGATTTTACTACTCTTCTCATGTGTATTCACTCAAAAAATATACACTTGTGTTTGCATTAAAGTCAACTTTTACCTTCTTCTATGCTCACCACTATTACCTTTTGCCTCTCGTGATCACTTTAAGATGTTTTACTTCAGAAATTAAATCAAACTCAAACCAAGAAGAAAAAAAAAAATCTAACATCCGATGAGAAAAAAAAACAAAAGGTCATTTATTGACCAAAAAAGAGAGAAAAAGACAACTTCCCCCTCCCCCAATTTTCTATTGACAAAAGAAAAGAGCACACAAATCCCCATTTTGTGCAGAAAACCGTTACCAGCAAAGATAAGTGCGCGAGTGTCATTTTTCCCCTTTTACTGTGTTGGATCTGTGAGTTAGGGAATTGGTCTACGAAGAGGATCAATGGGGTTGACGAATTTCGTGCTGACAGTGGCTGGCGTGGGCGCCGCGGTACTTCTCCTGAGGAGCGACGTTAAGCAATCTGCGACCATCTTCAGGCGCAACGTCAAGCACATTCGCCAGTGGCTCGAAGAAGAAACCGCCACTTCTGCCAAGTGAGCTTCCCCTCTTTTGCACTTTGGACCTATCTCTTGTTTTATCATTTCGATTGGGTGCTTCTTGTTTCTGAAAAAGCTGTTTGGACTTTGGATTGAGCTTAGGTCCTTTATTTTTTTATTATTATTTTTGTTTTAGTACAACTAAGTGCGAAGGAGTAAAATTTTAGTAATGTAATTGGGTGTATATTATTGATTAGAACATTGAGGGTTTTTGGTTTTGATAAATTCAAGCTCATGGATAATGAAATAGAATGGAATAGAAAGGCAAAAGGAGGAGTGGAAATAGATCATGTCATTATGATGTTTAGATGTTCGATACGAGAGGGGAAGAATAATGTATTTCATTCCCTCCTTGATCCCCAAATGTGATTGACAAAAATTGGGAACTTCGAGACCTCCCTTGTCATTTCATTCCCCTCGCTTAAAATCATTCCGGAACACACCTTTAACAAAAGAATTCATTCCCTTCTTTGCCATTCTCTCCATTCCCATCCATCCACTTTTAGTCTTTAATTTGCATAGAGTACTTTGAAGGATCCAAATCCTTAATTATAAACATATTTTGTGAATTATTTTCCTTGTTGGAGCATCATTTCAATTTTTGCTCTTATGATTGATTAATTACAGCATCTATATCCTTGACTTAGGCCTGTAATTTGTATCTAATGTGCATTTATTCTTAACGTTAGCCATCTTCCCCCACGTGCTTGCTTATGTTCGGCACTTGTTTTTTTGCATGCTACATGCATTATATTAGACCTTGCAACTAGTGTTTGCGGAGGAGAGTGGGCGCTAGAAAATTTATATCACTTAAGGCATACGTAGCTGATGTTGGGATGGAGTGAGCTGCACTGTGGTTCTTTTTCATTTTGTTATCTTCCCTCTCTTTTACTTGAGAGGTTGATGGAACAATAAGGAATGTGAAGTATTATTTTAATTTAGTCATCTATGGTGTGCAAGATTGATCTGCTGCTAAAATTGTTTTAGGTTACAAGCATAAATTTGGTGTCGGGGATCCTGTTCTCCTTTTGTTGGTATGAGCCAGTGACGGGAGGAATTCATTTAGCCATTAAGTCCACAATTAGAACAATTTCTTGTTCATACTCATCTGCATTATGTATAAGAAGAGGCTTGGCAGGCACTCCCGTCCCTATCAAGCCACATTTTCTATTTAATAAATATTAGTATCATTGATTATGTGATGTATGTATATTTTTAGTATTAATATAGTTAGAAATTAATTTAGTATTATTACTCATAAAAAAAAGAAAATAATTTAATTTTAAAAACTAGATAAATAAATGTTAGTTGGTTGGACTTGATTATAGAGTTGGAGTGGGTTAGTGAGTTTTTGGGTTTAGAAAACTGCATTGGTGTTTTAGGAATTAAAAAATTTGGATAACAAAAGGTAGTTAAAGTGGTGTGCCACCTTTATTAGTAGTAGAGATTATTTTAACGATAAATCATGATACCTAATTTTCATCCTACAATTGGTTGGACTCATACTATTTTTCAAATATTATACCTCATCCAAAATGTCAAGTAAAGATAGACCAATTCACTCTGATTTATTGATTTGGTTGATAAATTAATAGTATTAGGAGTAAACTAAGAAAAAGGTTGTGTACTTTTTTTTAGTAAACCATCAAATTTGTCCCTAATGTTGGTAGCATCCGTCAAGTTTGTCCCCAAACTATGGAAAGTATCAAATTCGTCCTCAAGGTTGCCAAAAGTCAATCAAATTAATCCCTGAGAGGGACTAATTTGACTGACGCCAAAGGACTAATTTGATTGAATTTTGACAACCTTGGGGACAAATTTGATACCTTCCATAGCTTGGAGATGAACTTGACAGATGCTAATAATCTTGGGGACGAATTTGATGATTTACTTGTACTTTTTTCATATGATCATCTGTCAACGCTTGAAAAAATGTAACTTATGAATCATTCAGATAATAATTAGATGACCTTGGGGTGGATTGCTTGTTTTCTGTTGCGATAAAATGTGCAATGCTGCAATTTTCATACGAAGTTATTTGTATATTCACATATTTCCTTCAATTCTTCCTTTACACATCATATTCCAATGCTATTTCTTAATTTTTAATATACATCAAATTATGAGAGCAGAGGAACTGACTGTTTATCGATGAATTTATAATACATCTGGTGTTAAGAGAAGTGCTCAAGCTTTGTAATTACTTTTGTTGCAACTTTTTAGGATCAACTTCAGCAACAACAATAAGAAACAACCAACCAATTCTTTTCTCACTAGGTACGGTTGGCTACATAGATCTAATGGCCATGTCAACGCTCAAATCATTTAATTCAATTTTTTAAAATGACTTTGTCTATAATTTTTCTTGGTCTTCTTCAACTTCTACCTATTGGGTTACCTTTTATTTGTTCTACTTTCCTTAGATAGGCCTTTTCCACACATGCCTATACCACCAAAAACGAGAGTCTTCCATCTTTTTCACAATACATACTATACCAATTTTATCTCTAATGTATTCATTTCTAATTGCCAAACCAAGAAACAAAACAGTGGTTTTAGTTCGTAATATCGCATGAAAAATTATTTGCAATATTGGGAGTAATAATAAATAGCAAACAATTGTAATATTTAATGGAAATGAATGGTGGAAGGGAGGATTTGGTTTGATTGCCTTTCAGCAAGCTCAGTGCCAACCTATTGAAATTTGAAATCATTGCTTAGCGATAAAGAGGGAAGAGTGGAAGTAGTTACACCACCTTTTTTAATTGGGTAGACTATGTTTGGAAGTTTCAGAGAGAAGGGCATAGGAAATGGAATGGAGAAAAGAGTTGCTTTTCCCACGTTTAAATTATTGATGAGGGTAGAAAGCTGAAGGGAAAAGGATTTTGCGTAAAATTTCAACATGACCATGTTGTAATAAACACAAATCAGGGGATAAGATGGCGAATGACAATTCATTCAATAAACAACAATGCTATTCCTCCTCATTAGCTCTCAATTTCAGGGGTAACAAAGGTGCAATTGAACGGGAATGATTTTCATCAATGATAGGCTTTAAAGTGGACTGTGTTGTTGATATTGTGAATTATTAACTAGACATATCATGATAGTCCCTGAATGAATATTTCTGATTATGATTTTAAAGCACGTTTGTCCCTTTTTTGTTTCATATGTTTTTCCCCCTCCTATTTAGTGTTGCTTTCTTTTGGATAAAATCTCCCATAGTGTTGATGTAGATAATTATTATCTATTATAAAGATGATTGGGGTATTTCTTTGTTATTACCCTTAATTTTTTAAAAGATACTGGTACTCATAAGCCGTTAATGGCTAAGACTAAGTCACATTCTATTTCCTCCAAGATAAAAAATATAGAAAGGAACATATATTTTAAAAGGTTGGTACCATAGTTGTTAGAATCATGTGGTTTGCGATTGGAACCGTACGATTCGCTTTGATTCAAGAGTTGGCCGAGTCACGATTTGGGGATGAATGGTAAAACGGCATGAATTGGAGCTGAATCGCTGGAATCCGACCAATAGGGTATCGGCAATTCAGGGGTGGTCATGGTTTTGCAATTATTTTTGGCTTTTTTGGGTTTTTAACCCTATGCTCCAACCTGCCTTCCTCCACACGCCGCTGCTGTCAACCTCACCCCGCCGTCAACCTTGCACCGCTGCCCACGCTGCGCCGCCACCCACACACAGATTGGCCTCTGTTTTTTGTGCTACACATGTCCCATGTTTCGTTCCCAGCTCCTCTACTCTGTTAGTGGTATGGTATCATCTTCTTCATCCTATTTTATTGACAGAAACAGGACAGCAACCTTCTCCTCTTCTCTTTTGGATAAGTTTCCTTTGTTGCTGATTGTCCATCTCTCTGGTTTTGGTGGTCTGTTGTGTGCTTCTTTTTTTCTAGGAGCATCTTGATGTTAAGACTAGTGTTTATGATAGTATGTGGTATTAGAGAACGAATTTGGCTTCTAATGCTTTACTATTTCTTCAATTATACTACTTAAGTTATTTCTTAATTTTTAAGCATTTTCTTTATGTTCTATGTATATATATGTGTTATTTATGCTTTTTATGAATGTTTTTGTTACTTACTATTCGAAACAATTCAAGATTTGAAAATTTAGAACACAATTCACGATATAGTTCACGAGTTGACAACTATGGTTGGTACCCTTACAAAGGATAGTGGTACCAAAGGAAAATACCAATGATATGTTGCAGGTCTGTAGGCATTAGAAGGCTATCTCCCCTTGTATGTGTTACGTGTTGTGCAAGCTCAGAATNATTGTTCTGGCTCACTCCTTTTGGAATTCTTTGTTTGGTATATCTGGTGACTGGTGAGTGTTGGGTGTGCCTTAGAACTCTAGATCAGTTTTTGGTGATTAGTTTTGCTGGCTTCAGGAGAAGAAAGAAAGCCAAATCTCTGTGGTTGTGTGCAGTCTTTGCCATAGTTTGTGGTGTATTTGGCCAGAGCGTAGCTCTTATCTTTATAGTAGGCTCTTGGACAAGCAAGTCCTGTGGGATGGAATTAGGAAGTTAGTTTCTACTTGGTGTAAAGCACATGACTTTGTTAGAGGGTATGTTGAGAAACTAGGAAGACTTGCGCTTTTGACTCTCTCTTGTTAGTTGTTTTTTGTAATGAGGATTTCTTGTCCTCTGTTCTCCTTGTATTATTCTTCTCTCCTTGTTAATGAAATGGATTTCGTAATTTTAATAAGTTTTTTGATGTCTCTTTCAGGGTAATGGAGAAGTCCACTCCAAAAGAACTGGAAACAAAGGTTCCTACGAAAGACATTCCTAAGGACGACAAACACTAGAGTTTATGCAGGTGATGGAGGTGTTTAGCGCAGTAATTTTGTTGCTTCTTTTTGTTTCTCGCTTACTGTATTTGAATAGATGAATTGTTTTTTCTTGCTAAGATGAATTCTTCATAAGTGCCATTAAGAGATGAATATAACTCATACATATACAAGAAAGTCGGATATATTCCACATTCCTAGTTGGTTTTTGCGTATTCGCTTGAGTTGAATGCTGAGAACCATCTTGCTGTAACCTTTGTCGGACTTGAAAAAGGAGAAATGCTGGTTTTAGTCTCTAAAAATGTAAGTTCGAGTTACTTCGGTTATTGAAATTCAAAATCTGATATTTTAATTCTTAAAATTATAAGTTGTATGTTAAATTAGTCTTTCAATTCATTATCATTATTGTATTGTCATGTTGTCACTAATTTTTCACATTAAATCATAATGTGATAACAACAAAGGTTGTGTGACAACACTAAAGGCTAACTGTGATTGTGACAGCACTTAGAGCTACAAATCTTAGTTGCTATTACAGCTTCATTTACCATCATTATTGCTGTTACGATCTCATTTGTAGTTTCAAATGCAGTTATAACTCATTTGTAGTTTTAATTGTTGTTATTGTCCTTTTTAATATAATAAATCAACGAAAATGTGACAATATAGTAATGATAATGAACTAAGTATAGTGATGATAATGAATTGAGGAACTAATTTGACTTACAATTTTAAGGATTAAATAGTCAAAATTTAAATTTCAACGGCCAAAGTGACTGAGTTTACACTTTTGACGATCAAAATGAGCCTTACTCTCGAAGTAATGACTTTCGGTAAGCAATTTAATGCATTCAAAATTCTCTTTCCACATATGGGTGGCATTGATGTGATCTACAAATCTATACTAATGACTATATTTAACACGAGGGGATTCATTTCCTAAATGAATTGATGGGTTTGGTTGACCCACGAATCCTTTTCTTTTCATTTTTTTTGATCTCCTTTGTGTTGAAACCCTTAACCATTTATTTATTTTAGAATTGCAGTGGCCACTGCTATTGCCTCATCCACACCCAAGAATCATTACAAATTACTCATTTCACAAAGCCTTGGAACAAACTTTTTATATATCTAACTATTAAATCAAATGACATGGACATAATTTAATTTTAAATTGAGTAATTTAAAAATTAAAATTATACATTTATTTCAATAAAAATATCTGCATTATTTGAGAATTAGTTAGATTGAATATAAGGAAATTGATAGTGTTTTATTCTTTCCCACATGGTGGCTGGTTTCAAGCAGCATATAAGAATTTTTCTGTAGAAATGGACTCAAATTGAAATGAGCTGAGGTTGATTGGTTGGATGGTTTTGAGCTATTCATGCCTTCAACCTTCTTAACCATTTAATCATATTATATTAAAAAGAAAAATTTTGATTTAATTTTGTCACGTACAACAGGCAAAAAATTGGGAGAAATTATTTTATGATTTAATATTTTTATGAAATTTATTTTAGTTAAATGTGAAAATTAAAATGTCAACACACTTATGATATGGAAATATGAGAGAATAAAAAAATAAGGGTATTTTTGTCATTTTAAAGTAGGTAAAAGTCACAAATATTTTAAAAATGTCATTACAGGAGATAATTGTAACCTCTTACCAAGCTCAAAGGGTCATAAGACAAAGTTATAAATAGAGGGGAGATGAGTGTAATTTTACTGAACCTCATGAGAGGTAAGTGTAATTTACCCATAATACATTTATTATATCAAGCCATCGAGGATAAAATTAAAAAAAAAAAACTAAATTCATACCTTTTTATTTCACTCACTTATATTATATTTGTCAAATAAGAGCGAAGGACTCTTCTTCGTTACCCTATTAAACTCTCAACAAGTGAGTGAGTGACACAGCTATCTATTCAATAATTCACATTTTTTTTTTCTATTTCATTAATAACCACTCCTTGCTATTTCTTGACCCTTTTACCAAACATAGCCTTAAGTCATGGTTGATATTGAGGTGAAGTGCAATTTTTCCAAACAGGGTGGGTTTTAAGCTGAACTATGCTAATTCCTTATGTCTTATGTTACACTTTCGCTTATTTATTTTTGTGCCTTTTTATTTACGCCTTTTGCGATCGGCAATTCCGTAACATACACTCACATTTCGTGAGTGGGAATATTATGATCAATGGATCTTTTAATTACCACGTGACACATATCTTTATTTTGGTCCGATTGATCATTTTGAAGCTGGTCAATCATCCATATTTTGGAGAGCCAAAGTCTGATTTTAACAAATTTTACCTTCTATTTTATGGGTTCTCAAGATTTGATTGTGTTCAATATCTAGGGAAATATAAATTAATTGATGTGTATGTGGGAATAAATACTCTCTTGAATAAAAGGACATAAGATATTTATTAATCTAATTCAATATCTCTAGTGTCTAAAGAACTTTGTTTATTATTCTTACAATGAACTGACACTTGAATATTAGTTCAAATTAAGTGAACTTTAAATAATAGAGTCGTGCTATTTAGCAGGACAAAAAAAACTGCAAGAATTTGCATGACAACAAATGTGACTACTAAGAATCAAGAGTGAGTTGGAAATAACGAGTAGAAAAGAGTGAAAATGATACTTTCATTCATGTAAATAATATGACGGTTTAGACGATAAAATAAAATACCCTTATTCCTCTTTTAGATTTCGCTTTTACCCTAACTTACGAAACAGTATTTCCTATTATGAAAGAAAACAAAGAGATGCGTCCATCAAGTCCCTTTCATATTTCAATTGCCACTTAATTGAAGACAAACAGGAATGATTATCGATTCTTCTTTTCCTTCCTAATAATAATACGTGAATTAAGAGTGTAAGATAATCTATTTTTTTGGGGTCAATTATGACGTTTGTTTTTTTCCTCTCTTGGACGACTTACAAGTTGTTAACTATGATTGACGCTGCTGAAGAGTACATGATGAAACACAGAACGTATTCCCGGCAACAATGATATTGTATACCACATTTATAGCAAAATGAAAAGCTACGTCAAGACCCTACAGTTATCTAGTTGTTATTTGTCCAATCCATCTAAATAATTGGAACACCAACACGAATGACGGTGAAGGTATTTTGAGTAATTTAGAAAATTTCTGTGGGTTGATTCGGGGGTCTACGAGGGAAAACTTTTCAAGTGTTTATAGGGCAATTATAGAGCTAGCACTTCATTTTTAAGTAGTGAAAAATCTCATTATTTAATCTTACACTTGCATTAAAAATATTATTTTATATAAATATAATACTATTAAACTTATCCATTCATAAACACCTTATAATTCCTTACCAGTCTTGTGGATTACGTGTCCAAATCCAAATCACCATCGTTATTGGTTGTACAGTGTTACACCGCCAACTTATCTCCATCTCCCACCATCAAGAGGATAAAGGCTACCGCTACGTGCCATTTGTCTCTGCACACTTTCTCTAAAAGTTGACACCATTGGCCACTTTTCATCCACCCAAGATCCCCTGCTTCTTCTAGTGGCTTCTACCAGGAAAGCCTAAACGTGGTGACCCTACTACCATTGATATTTCTCGTGCTGGTTTCTTCATTGGACAGTAATTAATCTCCTGCGAGGCCTAAGATACCAAGGTCCAGTGCTTTCACTGCCACGTGGATTTCACTTTCTAACATTTTAATCTTATTTTTCAGAAAAAATGGCCGCTTAATTGTGTCCAAATACTTGAAATATAGTTACTTCTCTTCTAGAGAGAATGTTAACCGATTGAAAGTTAATCTGATACAGGTAGATCAAATAAACTAGTATTGCAAAGATATTTTGTAGCTCCAAAAAATAATGATAATAATTATCGAATAGAACTAAACCAAAAATACTTCTATCAACATCCCATACTAACTCCCGTTTCGGGTCACTTTTACTACCCTGAGTAATGATGACGGATGGCAGGTTTTCATCACAATCAAGTCTCACGCTATCTTGTGAAAGGACACAAATCTTCCATGAAATAAATAACATAAATTCGGAACAGTTCAAACTGATTTAATGACAAACTCAGAACATGCAGGCAAATAATCTCAGCCTCCTCAGCAAAGCTAATGCAGCAGCTCCAAAAGGTTTGGCTTTTATTACCCGAGTACAGAGGTACGTTGGTTTCAAGACCAAACAATTCCATAATTTCCCCGCAAGGAGATATAACCAGCCGAAGTTATTGCTGTGTGCTCAGCATCCTGTTAAATTTGTTCTAAACCACACAATGAATAACATTTAAACTATAACTGTAAATTCTTTCAGATGTTATATGTTAAATGTTATTTATTGCATAGTCTGAAGCATATCTAATACGACGCTCAATGACCACACAAAAATTTCTTGCGTAACCACAGGGAGTCACCCTACTCCCAGAAAAATGGAAGCGTCAGCGAGTCCCCATTCTCGACCAACCCATTAGGCCCCATTTGCCGCACCCCATTGCAATGAAGGTTGGTTGCGTTTGCATCTAGAACCAATACTGGACCGCCGGGCTCGTCATCCACGGCACCGCCGAATTGCGCAGCTCCCGCCGGAGATTGCATTTGCATTGGACAGGTGATGCTGGGCTGCACCAAGCTCAGATCCGAACTCTGCGTTTGAAGTTTTGACAGAAGATAGAGAGCACAACCTGAGTCAAAAGCTCCAGGCTTGCTATCGGAAGGCAGCGGTTTCCGGCCGCCCCTTCCGCTCGCGGACGAGGAAATGGCGCCAGAGACTCCTGCAGGCACTGCTTCTTCGTTGGCATTGCCTGAATTCGGGGCGCTGCCTTGCCGCAGAAGGAGCTCCTTGTCCTGCCGACGGCTTTCGATTCTGTACGAGAATCGGTGATGATCATAGCCAGATTTGGCCCCGGATTCAGAAGCAGCGGGCCACATGTTTCTCACAATAGGGTTTGCATATGCCTGAGGGTTACCAAACTGCAGGATTCTAGGTCCTATGTTTCAGAGATGCAAAGACAGATGTTAGCAATAATCATTAGCAGAGACTATGTCATGTCTGGTCAAGACTCCAGACAAGGCAGGCAGATTTGCAGAAAATCACTTGCCCTGTCATAACAGCTATGCCTAATTCAGTTCATTATAAAGAGTATGAAATTCCCTTTTGCAGAGTTGTAATTCTAATGCCAGAGCTCCATATCCATATCGTCACTAACTAGCTTAGGAGTTAGAAACTACATGAAGGTCTCCATCTCAATTTTCACAATCATAGAGTCTGATACCAAAGTTAAAAGACCAGCCAAAAGACACAACAAACCTTTGTAGTCGTACATGAATTTCTCAGCGGTCATGAGGAAAGACGGCGGCTGGGGCTTCCTTCTGCGCCTGTTGTGCCCGTCAAGGCGCTTCCTGCAGCTCCTCTTAACCTCGTCAAACTCCCCAAGCGAATGAAACCTACAACAAACAACAACAGCAACAATTGGCACGCCCGCCACCATCCCCAAGTTACCCCAAAAAAAAAAAAAGAAAGAAAGAAAGAAAGGAAAAACCCCAAAACAATACACATCGAAAAGCAGGCTTCAATTGGATCCGTACCTGCTACATTGCTGGCAGAACCGCTGCTGCTTCCCCCCAACCAGCACAACGGGGGTCTTGGAGTGCTTTTCGCAGACCCTGTGGCGCCGATGGTACTCTCTGCACCCGCTGAGGTCAGAGCCGCATCCATCCACCAAGCACGAGATGTTCTGCGACCCGTTGTGCAGACGGGATCTCTTCGAAGACACGCAACTTCTCGACTCTTTTGGGTCGGGAGAGATCTCGCCGAGCCTCAAACCCACCGAAGCGTCTTCTTCTTCTTCTTCTTCTTCACTCTTCTTCTCCAGCCCAGGTGGATCCCAAGCAAAATCTTTCCAGTCCCACTCCATGTTCCACCCCCGCGCCACACACACTCTTCCTCGGTTCTATTGCTGCCTTTTATATCTTCTCTACGATGAGATGCCAATTAAACCTGCAAAAAAGAAGAAAGGCACTCACACAGGAATTATAACGTACACAACCTTCATTAGATTATTATAGCCACAGAACAGAACAGAGCAGAACAGAACACTTTGACTTGGGAGGAACCCCCAATAGGATTAAGGGGTCAACGAAAAGGAGAAAGATATGTGAATTGGGTTCTCAAAGGAAGCCAAGAGAATAAATACCAAGTTCCCCCAAAGTTTTTAAATTTAATCCACGACATACATATATAAAATAACAGAAAAAGATTAAAAAAAAACAGAAAAAGGAAAAAAAAAAAATATAGTCGGTATTGGAAGANAAAGGAAAAAAAAATATAGTCGGTATTGGAAGATATACTGATTACTGATTAGACCACAAACACGAATGTCACCTCAATCACAAGCAACTTGGCATTCAAGGAGGAATTGAAAAGAAATTAATGTCAATTCAAGAACTTTGTTGGTTTCTGTGATATTAAAAATAACAAAAGTTTTTACACATAGGGACACCAACTCCCCCTCAGAGGCATAGTTTTCTTGTGCTCACATCGATGCTAAATTCCTCACATCTGCAGACGAGATAAGCCTATAAAGAAAATGGCCACAGAAGCATCAGAACCCATATATTTTTTATTTTTATATTTTCTCTCTGATGGGGCGTGGATAAGGCGAAAGGACTTGTTTGGGGGACAGGCTTGTGTGATAAACAAGTTGCTCTCCAACTCGAATTCAATGAGATTTTAGATGTGGGTAAAGAAGCAGAAGCTGGACCAACTGGAAGCTAATTTTACCTTTACTGGAAAACAAAATTATTGAGAACAGTGAGATCTGTTAATTTTTTGTTTTTTATCTAAGAGGTGAAGTGATTAATCTCGACATCTTAAAATCATCAAAGTGCATATGTCACTTCTTACCATATTGTGTTTGATACATATATCTTCATAAATTAAACCTCTAACCAAGTGATTGAGGGACCCGCTCATGTTTTCTTTCTAGTAAGTGGCTCGCTAATCTGGTTTTGATCCTTTTTTTTTTATTCATTTTTTAAATTTATGTAGAGTTCAGCCTCGGTTAAAGTAATGAATAACACATAAATAATGCAACTAGAATGAATAAATAGTGGTGGAGAGACACAAGGTAAAGTGACTGAAGCTTTGGACTGTATCTTCCAACTTTCCAGTCAATAAACAATAGTAATGGATGGAAAAGTTACGACAAAATGAAAATGAAGGGATATGGCAGCTAAGCGATTCGTGAGAGAAAGATGCCCTTTTTTCTGTTCCCGCAAGTTTGAATTGAAGTTGAACAGGCTCTCTCTCAATCACTGGTTTGGAACTTTTGGTGGTCTCAAAGCGAGAAAGCTTAACTCAGCAACCGTGTTTTCTGTTTTCGAGAATAGAGAAATGCATATAATTCCAGACACACACGGAGTTTGTGGATTGGTTCATTCGTTATCCTCCCCTTTCGGTTTTGGTGCTGTTGTGGGATGAAGTGTGTGTAGTCAGTGTAGATTCCTTGCTTTTCCTTTTTATGTGAATTCTTTTAAAAGGTTCTCAAGGGATAAGAAATATTCAAATGAAATTAATAAAACAATTCTCTCACGCACTTCTTTGATGTGTGTGTGTGTGTGTCTATATATATATATATATATATATTTCAAAAATGCTATTGTTTGGAGTGTTCGGATTGTTTGTTGGAGTAGTTGGGATAAACAAATGGAATAAATCAATGGTGGTCATTTTTTTCCTGGTTCCACAATAGACAAATGGTAGATAGCATATACCACTCTTTTAAAATAAAAGAAAAACAAGTTAGAATAGAAGAGATAAATACGAGAGAGTGGAGTGCGGCGAGGACTTAAATGCATTGAGCAAATTTAGGTGTATCATGCACCTACTTAAAAAGTAGGCCCGCATCTTAGTTTACAAGGATCTCAATGTTTTCGGGGTAAAGATTCAAATTTCTTCTGTGTATGGAGCATTTCTATTTCTTCATCTACAATTTCTTCTTTGTGGAGAAGTAGTATTTTCTCCTTTTTGTTTCTGGGTTGTTCTCCCCCACCCCCCTAGATTTTGTTGTTGTCCTTTGAATCATTTACCGTAACTAGTTAAATCAATAATTAACTCATTACTAATCCTCACACACGACCTGTACGAATTAGATTCTTAATTATTTTCCTTTAATTGACTTTTTTTTTTTTTCCTTTGGATCTCTTCTTTGATTTTGAATGAATTCACTTTGTGGGCTAAGGATCCCATTTTAAGGCACCCTTAGTAGATTTGGGTGTTAATTACGAATGTGCCATCACACCTACTTAAGTGTCAAAAATGAAATATTTCACACATCCCTGTATATTTCCCTATTTGCAAAGAAGGTGCCTAACAAATAAAGGGGCCTTCACAGTAACATCTTCACCTTCACTAGTGAGAGGAAGCTGATCAATTCCCAACAACGGCACGAAATCGAAGTACGAAAAAACAAAATCATGCATGTTAATTAATTTAATTTTATAACAGAATCATCACGAGGGATGTTTGACCCTACTGCAAGGAGAGGGGTGGGGGCTGTTTATTACATTCAGTTATGTTAGTGTGATGTGTTTCTCTAATCGCCCGGCCCCTGGGCCTTGTATCTGTGGAATTATCAGCTTTTGAATTTGGATGGCCATGGCCATTGCCAATTTCCTTTGTAAGAACCACAAGAACCCCGATGATTACAGGGCATGGCATTACTCATCAGGGGTTGGTCAAAATTTCTAGAGACTTTTCTTCTTCAACGTTTTTTACCTGCATAGAATGCACCTCTAGGTTGATAGGAAAAGTGGTTGTAGATCACAGTCACAAGTGGATATACGTACCAAGAACCTAATGGTCAAGAGATTAACTTCTTGTCAGCATGGCGAAATTCGGCGGGCTTGGTGAGTAATATAACACTTGATCTTTACTTGATTAACTTTCATATTGTTAACTTGCTCATTATGATCGAGTTAAGGTTTTGTTTTCATTTTAGAGAGTTCTTTAATTTTGTTAAACGGACTCCATGGTGCATAATTCATGATTTCATGTTTCCTATATATATGCTTCCCGAAAGAGAGAAAGAGAAAATCTTCCTTATTATTATATGCTCTCCTTTTTTCACAGCACCCTAGGACTTAGGAAACCCAGTTCCAGTCTGGAATAAAGGTTAAACTCTGTGTTCGTATTCCTAGAACGTTCAAACGGATCTCTGTTGAGATTTGTTAGTTTTAGCTATTTGTTTTTCTAAGCTTTAAACGCTATTGTGTAATTTGCAGTGAGCCTTTTTTGTGGCAAAAATGATAAGCTCTCATTTGTTACGCTTAGGTTTTACCATCTTGTAGTGGCACTGCTGCAAAGTAAGCGTGAAAAGTTTCCCTGCATGATAAAAGAAACCATGTATCCTCAGTATCTGCCTATCAGCTCATGGAATATAGCTAATTATACAATTGTTTGAAAGGGGAATTCCCAAAAGTTAAACTTTGAATTTTGTTGTTATCTCAGTTGTTGTTTAACTTTGGATAAAATCTAATTTCAGGTAGTAGCAATGATTCATGGGAAGATTGAGATAGATCACACCGATGATTATATACCAAGTAGGTTTATTTACAACCATGGTAACTTGTTATATGCTATTTAGTACTTTATGTGTAGAAGTTCTAGAATTTCACACCTAATCTTTTGTTGTCTATGATTTATTTTATGTATATATGTTTTAAGATTCATTTGCAGAAACTGATTCAAAATAAGACACTGATAGTGAAATTTGATGATTGTTTTTATTTTCATAGGTATTAGAATCAGAGGTATCCCGCTGCATGCAGTGGAAAAGATCGAGAAGGATCTCCCCAAAGAGATGGATGACCCCCCCCCCCAAAAAAAAAACCAAATAGCAAGGTCTCTATATGAAATACATGTTCATTTTGGGTGTTTGCTTCTTGAAGAAGCATATTGCTCTGCCTCTATGTGCTAGAGTTATATTTGGAAATAATCTTCATACTATGTTTTCAACTTGCAAGTAATTATCCATTGAGACATCTTCAGTTGGCTTTAATTAAAGGAACTATGTGGCCATGACGCTTTTCATGTTGAGTTGGGTTGAGTGAATAAGGAGCTACAAATGCATAATATTGGTTTAATCAACGCTTCATTACTTATTCTGTCTGATGGACCTTAAAGGTGTAAACCTCGACATTATTAGGTGAGGAATATAATTTGGTAAAAAAATAGTTGGAGTTACAGTGATGAACTTAATTGACTGTCCATACTTTATTCTAATATTGTGATACAAAAGGGAAACAGTTCTAGAGTTTTTTAGAATATCATGAATACATTCTAGAATCAGTTAGTCCTCTAATTGATGAGCAACATTAGGAGTAGTTTTTGGTATCTGATTGAGGTTGAGAGTCTTGCAAAATAGGCTTGGACTAGTTGTATTACATTTAGTGTTTTGGCTTTATATACATTAGTGCTTAGTGCTGTGAATATGGTTGTTTGAATTATACTAGTCATTCCAGAGACAAGAATGTGGAGCTCCAATGGAACTGGTACTGCGACCTTATCGACTCCCCCGACTCCATTGTGAACATGAAGGCGTCATGCAGCTGGTCTATTACAATGTATCTTGACATATTGACCTTGCAAGAGGCAAAATTTTGCAATTCACTACCATCTCATTTATGTAAAACTAATTTTTTTGAATTACTTGGGTGAATTTTAATGTTAAATGTGAAGTTGATGGTATTTATTTGAATTTTATGCCCTTTTTCATATTTCTTTTTACAAATAAGAGTAACATTCCTCGACAATAATAATTGCAGCAAAAAAATTTTTTTTGATAAATAAGTATCTTTGAAAAAATATTCGTGAAGTTTTACCGACAATAGTAAACTACTAAAATTGTTGGAAATAATGGTTACTAAATACCTTGGATTTTTTGTGGCAATTAAATGGGTTATTTATTGACACTTTGATGAATAGATGGATGGTAAAACCTTTTAGCGAAAACACTAGGCAGGGCAAAAGACTAATTATTGCCACTAAAGACATTCTATTGCTAATACAGGTTTTGTTTGAAGTAGTGACTTGTTAAGAAATCAATAAAAGGCAAATATGTATAAGAAAAATAAAGATGTGGAATGTTTAATGCATTTAAAGTATTGAAAACATCAAAATATTTTATTTTAAATTTCTTAACAAGTATCTTTAGTGCACTTATTAGCTTAACCTAATAATAAAATAAATACATAATTTTTCTTGGATGAATATCTGGAAACTAAGAAATAATGATTGAAAAGAAAAATAAAATTTCACCAAACCCTATGTCGTATACCTAGTTGACTTCACCCATCAAAAGATTGGGCATCATCATCAACTAATCACTAATGATGATTTCGTAAAACTCTCAATTTTATTTACAACATAATAGTTGAAAGTCACTAAATAAATAATGCTTGTTTCGTTTATGGCTTTGGTGTTATTTCTCTATGCTCCTTCATTAATTTAATCCTCTCCCTCTCTCTCTCTCTCTCTCTCTCTCTCTCTCTCTCTCTCTATATATATATATAATTTTCATTGGAGCCACCTAAAGGAACAAAAAGGCTCAATTAACAAAATGAACTTATCCCAACATGCTGGCTAAATGCAATTTGATCGAAAAAGCAACATGAATAATGTTTTTGTTAATCAAATGCTCCTTCATGAAAAAAGTGCGTTGTTGCCTTTTACTGAAAATCCTTTACATAGTCCATCATAAATATGAATAAATAAGGACGATTGTGTTAGATACTCAACAACCAATGTAAAACATAATGGAATCTTTATATTATGGATCAGAGATCATGTAGTGTCATTGCTAGATTGTTGCCCAAAATCAATGTGGCCCGAGTACAATGTCAAATGACCAAAAATTGTTGCATTAATGCATGGGGTATTGAAAAATAATCAAGCATTCCAACATTTTTGTGAATGTGTGTGAGTAAATGAGTTAGCTCACACGAGTATGATACACTTGGGATGTAGGTACACTTGCAAGTAAATCAAAGGAAATAGTTGACATTAAAGTTGTCAAACTCGAGAGTTTAAGTAAACTCGTGAAGTCTTAGCAAATTCGGATCGTAAACCCGTATGAGTTTACATACGTAAAAAAATATGTTATAAGCAATATAATTAGGAACTAAACTTGATTAAATATTGTGTTTATGATTGAAATTGAATAATGTTAAATTTAAATTAAATTAATGAAAGAAATATCATAAAATATACCTTAATGCATGGCACTTAGTGGTTATGTCATACTTTATTCAGTATATGTATTATTTTATAGTTCAATAAAACATAGCTCATTTATGATAAATATATGAAATTAACAAAATAAACTCAATATACACTATCTAATATAAGCAAAGTTAGGTAAGTATCTAACAAAGTTACAAAATTTGTGCATTTTGAGGTAAACTCGTAAACTTGTGTAACGAGTCCCACATCGGGTGAGTTTCCTTGAAAGAGGGGCCTTATAAGGCCTTGGGTTCCCCAACTCCAATAGCTAGCTTTTGGGGTGTGGTTCTCCCAAGGACTTATGCCCGTTTCAATACCCCAAAAGCTAGCTATTAAGGAGGGAGAGCCCAAGGCCTTATAAGGCCCCTCTTTCAAGGAAACCCACCCGATGTGGGACTCGTTACAATACACCCCCCTTCGAGAGCCGACGTCCCGGCAGCTCTACTCTACGGTACTTCACTCGGCGTTTCACTCAGCCTCTTGCTGGCCAGCCCCTCCGGTCAGAACCCTCCGTAGGTAGCCCTCTCCGTTTGGCCGGCTCTCAATGAGAGCACCATTGAAACGAGCATAAGTCCTTGGGAGAACCACACCCCAAAAGCTAGCTATTGGAGTTGGGGAACCCAAGACCTTATAAGGCCCCTCTTTCAAGGAAACCCACCCGATGTGAGACTCGTTACAACTTGTAGGTAGATTTTAACTCGTAAACTCGCTAGTAGAATCGAGAGTTTACTTAAACTCGTACGAGTTGACCAAAAACTCGTTTTGTGTAGTAAAATCATAAACTCATAAGAGTTTATGAGTTAACTCGAGAGCACCTTATGGCATATAAGAGTGAGAAAACGTATTCTCAAATCAATTTATTTTTTTATATATAAGAAAATCATATAGAAAATTTTGCACGAATTACAAAATGATTTCTAGAGATTGTCTGGCTACTCGACACACGGTCTTGGTTATAGATGTAAGGGTTATGAAAATAGTGAAGAGAAATGGTCAAGAGAAGATTCTTAAGATCAAGTGGTGGCAGTTGAAGGATGAGAGGCAAAAGAACTTTCTAAGAAGAACTTTAGAAGAAGTAAGTAGGGGGCACAAGTAAGTGCTAACGTGATGTGGGACGAGATGGCTAGAGGGTAGCAAAATAGACACTTGGGGAGTCAAGAGTGTAACATCCCGTTTTTTCCTTAGTGAAAATCTCACCGGATAAATGCATATAAATACTCTCTGAGGGCTAAACATTTAGAAACATGAATTCTTAAGATAAAAACACCTGTAGAAATAATTCTGCTCAATTTCATAAAATTCTGCAGATACAAGATTAAATCCTTTTTGTCACCAGAATGCAATAGTGTATTACTGTTACGGAAAAAGGTTCACAAATACCTTAGATTTACTCAAATTCCTCATGGGAAAAATTAGTAAATCACAAGGATATAATCGAAATATTTTTAAGAAACCCGTAATTAGTTCTAATTGCTTCCTTGATAAACGACCTAGGTTAGCCCTCTTTACTACGTTTTTTTTGGGGTTAATTTAGTTTTATAAATTATTATTTGATCGTGCACTAAAATTAACGACGTTTTAGTGTGTGTCAGTGTACCTTGAAGATATGTACATAGTTATATAATAGGGAATCCCCTTCTCTTGACACGTCAATGAACATGCCCCTTATAACATCCCGATTTCTCCCCTTACAAAGATTTCGCATAATAAATAGATATATAAGTGGTATAATGGGATTAGGGTTGCCAATCCTAATTTTATTCCCTAAAAACACCAAATAAGGCAATAGTCCGCAATTTCGCGAAAATTCGCAGACACTGGATTTATCGCCTCTAGCTCGCCACCAAAATTTAATCATACATAAAAGATACTGGTAAAGAACACTTGTATGAAAATAAATTCACAAATACCTTGGATAAATGTAAGATTTCCCTAGAACAATTAAGAGATCGCGACGGTGGCATCAGAATATTTTTCAGACAGCCGTACGCGAAGCACCCGGACAACGTATGACAAAACACGACCAAACCGGTCTGGAAATTGGGCCCCATGGACCAAGGCAATCAGCTCTCTCACATTTTCTCTCTCCTTCTTAGGACCAATCATTTTTGGTCAAAAGTCAAAATGACAAGTTTCTTACTTGGCATGCTTATCCTTTTATTTTATTTTCTTTTTCTTTTTCTTTTCCACTACAAGAAAATACACTATTATCATCTCAAAATTACCTTCGGTCTAACACCGACGGTAATACCATCGGAAAAATGGACAACCCTAACGATTACCGTGTCAACGAATTAAAACCAAACATTTATGAGTCGATTACCGTCGGTTCTTTGCGCCAACGGTAACACCGACGGTAAACCATATTACCGTTTCCCACAACCGACGGTAACACATTGGAAAAAGGCGCAACAATTTCATTAACCCGCCATAAAAATTTTATTACCGTCGGTATAATACCAACGGTAAATGTCTCAGAAATATTTATTGGCTGTTTCCCAAAACTTTTAACGTTCCCATGAATCCTTTTCACCGCTTGGTTACCGTCGGTTACCGTCGGCTATAGCCGACGGTAACACATTGGCCGAATACTATACAATCCCTTCCCCCCACCCTCCTAAGCCTGCACCATAATAATTCTCTTCTCTCATCCATTCTCCCCTTTCTTATCTGTCGTGTGATGCTTTTGTCGTTGAGGATGTGATATATATTAGTTTAATTTGTTGGTTATCAGTCTGCCGTTGCGTAAATTGAGCCATCAAATGGATATAAAGACCAAGATAGTGGTAATTACTGGCAGTCCTGTTGGGGGAATAGTGATTATTGGCCAGCTTAATCGATGGGGTCTCATTGTCTACCACCAATTAAGCTGATGACTACCACTATCTTGGACTTTGTTATTCATTAACCGGCTCAGCTCAGTGTATATATTATATATTTATTTAATTAATTTTTGCCGAGCAGCTTGTTGGCGCCACGTTAATTGGGAGAGTGATAAAGACCAGGGCCAAGGTGGTGGTAATCAGGTTGGGGGCTCGTCATGTTAATATTTCCCCAACTTGACTACAACCATGTTGGTCTTGGCCTTTATTAATCGCTCAATTAAAGTGTCGCTAGTGCCGACAAAAATTAAATTTACATTACCGTCAGTTGATATCGACGGTAAAAACCCTAAACCCTAACCCAATATTACCGACGGATGGAGCCAATGGTAAAAACCCTAAACCCCAATCCAATCTTACCGTCAGAACAGACAGACGGTAAATACTGACGCATTACCGTCGTACACAGGTAATAACCAACGGTAGAGGCTTCGAAATTGGTGCACGATCGTTACCATCGGCACCTAAAACATACCGACGGTGTGCTGCAAAATTTTCGTCGGTTGGTCAAAAGTAGTCGATAATTAAATAATTTGGTTAGTATATGTTGGCGCCAAATTTATTTGGTTACCGTCGGTTTGTATAGCTATGCTGACGGTAACTATTTTAATTAAACGATCTATTTTGAATTGTATTTGTTACCATCGGCATAGCCGTTTACGGTCGGGTATGTCCGACGGTAAAGGACAGAGCTAATAACTTAAGCGATTTTCCTTTCTCCTCTCCTCATTCTCATACTTCTTCTTTCTCTCCGCCCTCTCCTCTCCATGACCAACACTCGGTCGGTCGGGGTCTTGTCGCGCCGCCACCACCTCGGGTTCTTGCCGCCACCACCTCCACTCAACCATTAGAGGTCGACTCTCTACTCACATTGTAGGTTCAATTTGTTTCCACCTTCTCCATTATTGATGCATGCAAACTCAAACTCAAGCTCTCTGTGCTTTCTCTATGTCTCTATCGATTTGGGGTTGTGTGTGTGTGTTGGCTGATTTGTGTGTGAATTAGTTGATTTGTGTGTGTGTCTCTGTGGCTGATGGGGTTGTGTGTGCAAAATGATTTGTGTTTGTGTGTCTGTGTGTCTCTGTGGCTGATTTGGGGTTGTGTGTGTGTTGGCTGATTTGTGTTTGTGTGTGTGTATATCTCTGTGGCTGATTTGGGGTTGTGTGTGAGTGTTCAGGGAAGTTGTTGCTTACCTGTTGCTTGTTTGCCACTTTATTTGGGTTTCTTTTAATCCGCTGCCACTAGTTGAGGAATTGGAACTGTCTATATGTGGGATGATTTTGTCTTGTTTTGCTAATTGCAAAATTGTGAACGTGAACTTGTAGATTTGTTGTGGGGTTGAGGATCAAAGGAGATTTGAATAAGCAACTTGCTCAAGCCAAGGACTTCCGCAATAATTAGGTACATCTGCAATAACTTTATTGGTACTAGGACAGAGACTTACTTTCTTATGATAGATTTGTAGGATTGGAGTTGTATGGCTGGATTATTGGGGGAAGGAACGCTTAGCATTTCTTCCCGACATTGTTTGGATTAAATGTGCTATCAACGGTGATTATATGTTGTTTCCGGAGATTGGAAGGCCTATGTTTTAGAACAGTTTAGAAAAGATTGTGTGGAAGTATGGACATTAATCTTCCGAAATGTTTGTGCTTTCCTTTGTTTGTAATTTAATTTTTGCAAAGCTATGTCTTCTTCCATTGTTTAAGTGCAAGGTTGATTTTGTTTATGCAGAGTGAACTTGTAGATTTGTTGTGAGGTTGAGGATCTTACTTTCTTATTAATTGCTTTATTTCAAATTGGTTATGAAAATGATATTTCTATATCGTAGCTCCCTATGGGCCTGGGCGATCATCCCTGTACTCCTATCGTCATTGAGGATGATGACGAACCCGCAGCAACCTCACCCGAGTCCGACGAGCCTGACTACGACTCCCCTTTTTGGGACGTGGACGCGGATGAGGACGTGCACGTGGACGTCAACGTGAATGGGTTCGTGCACGTGGGCGTCAACGTGGACGTAAACGTGGGTGGGGATGTATACGTGGATGTCAACGTGGGCGGGGACGGGGACGTGTACGACGACGTGGATGTGGAGGACCCTGAGTAGGACGAAGAGGATGAAGACCCCGACGAGGATTGAATGTATTGTGTATATTTTGAATATATTATGTATATTATTTGCTTCTTTAACTATGTAATGAATCTAAACACGCAATGATATATATGGGAAGTACCACTTTGTTGAACTACTTTGTGAATTTATTTGTTATCTTTGCTAATGGAAGGGCAGAGAGTAAAGATGCCGCAAATATCTATCGTTGACAATCAATGTAATCGCTAAAATAAATAATTAATATATAATAATTATTTATAATTTTATTTAATAAAATAACCAATATTATTTATATCAAAATTGTGATTCAAATAAATAATAATTATTCAAAAATAAAAGTTAATTTATTTTTTTTTAAATATTTGCTTACTACTGTCGGCCATCGCCGACGGTAATATGGACACGATTATCCGGAATAATTAGCGTCGGTTATAGGTGACGGTAACATTTGGATAAAATATTATTATTATTATTAGCGATGAATTGTTCCGACGGTAATCTGCCTATCAAGTAAACCGGTTACCGTCAGTATTGACCGACGAAAATTAGCGTCGGTGATTATCCTCCGACGCCAAATTGGTTTCCATCGAACCCTTTATCGGCGACCCGTTGACCGACGCCAACTCCACCAAAAACACAATATTCTGACGGTAACTGTCTCGCATCCGACGGAAAATTCTGACGGTAATAGTGTATTTTCTTGTAGTGTTCTAAATTAATTTATGTCGCCAAGAATGGCCAAGACCATTCAGCCCTTAGGCCATAAATAGCCCACCTTAGCTCTTCATTATCTCACTTTCTCATTTCCTAAGTCTCTACTCAAAATTCGTTCCGTTCAGAAATCCTATCGTTGCTGCCGGAATCAGGAAACTAGCTAGGAAAGCTACACACCCAGGGAAACCTTGCCTAACCCTCCCAACCATCTCCAAGACTCTAAGGAAGTGGGTAAACTTAGCTTGCTCACTTCCTTGGTGGCTTCTATGTGATTGTATTTGCTTGTATGCTCTTATGTTGTATTATGTTAGAAATGCTAAGTTATGATCTTTGGATAGTTTGGGTATGTTATGTGAACTTATGGAAAAGCCCTAAGAAGTGGACATGGGAAAGGGATGAAAGAAGAGCAAGAAAATAAAGGAGGAACCCTAGGTCATGCCCAGGGCACTGAGCGTCCCTCAGGGATCGCTGAGCGGCCTAAGGCTTAAGGCCTTAAAGGAAAATGTTTTGAAATTATGCTGTGAGTTAGGGGCTTTAGGGACCGTTGAACGGCCCCAAGGGACGGTTGAGCGGCCTGAAGAATGCTTCAGGGAAAGGTTTTGAAATAAGGTTCTGTGATCTGGATGGCTTCAGGGACCGCTGAGCGGCCCCAAGGGATCGCTGAGTAGCCAAAAACAATTTTAAATTAGTCCATATTTTCAGTTAAAGAATATTTTAAAGACAATATATGACTAAAAGTATTCTAACCAAAGCAGATAAGTGAGCATTGTTTACGACTTAAGCGTAAGCAGCTAGTTAGGGTGTTACATTTGGTATCAGAGCGGTCGGTCTAAGTGAGCTTGAGGACTGTGCTGATTTATGCTTCTGAGCATGTTAATGATGTATATGATACTGAGCTGTATGTGCTGAATGTATATGCACTAGCCTGTCTTGAGCCTAATCATCTCGAGATTTGTGTAGGTGTAGAAGATCAGCCATGCCGCCCCGTAGAGACAATACACGACGCACCGCTGAGCCTGCGGACTTCGCAGAGCTCATTAGATAGATGGCCTGAGCAGCAAACAGAATGGCAAATGCAACCACCCCAGTGGAACACAGCCCCAACTGCACAGGAGGCAGATGTCCATCATAAAATAACTAAAAAAGGAAAATCTTGTGTAATTTCTGTTTACTGATTTTCACAAACTGTTTTTTCTTCTTCTAGAATTTCACTATAGTATACACAGTTTGTGAAAATTGCTTTTCTTGTCCATGTATTTTCCAACCCAACGCTACAATTTGGTAAATAATGCATGTTTAGGAATCAGAAAATTGGTAGCCTCACGTTAAAAGGCTACCATGCGTTTTCATAATAGGAATAGGTCACTCAGATTATGATTGAAAATGTTATTTGCTCAATTTTATGAGATATTTATAAAAGGAAACATCAACGTGTCTTTTAAATATTGGTCATGAAAAATGTTCAATATTTAAGAGACACTGCAGTACATCTCTTAAAAGATATAATATGGTACAAATAATATTCATTCTCACAATATTATTCAAGCATAAAATTAAAGGCCAAGCGCTTGCCCAACATTTGTCAGATGTTATGTAACAAGAGAAAATAGCTTCTTTTAACGTTTTTGATGATCCTGCTAGCTCCTCAAAGCACAAAAAGGTCTGTGAGTTTCTACAAGCTTTCATTCCAATTAACATGATAATAACAAGTTAACCTACGATGAAAAAGGAATAAAGGATATCACTTGTATATATGTTCAGCAGTATCGAATCATGAGTACATGCAGCTTAATTTACACAACCTATTGAATAACCTAGCAAAAGGTAGATGCATGCAAACTTATTCTCGCAATTGGAGAGGCTGTTTCAGAAATTTAAACTCATGATTTTCAGATCACGAGAGAGCAACCTTACCATTACGCTGATGCTCACCCTCAGTTGACATAACCTAATAACCCAATGAAAGCAAGAAAGAAGATATGTCTAAGAGGAGCTTATACTAAAGCAGTAGAGTTTACTTGTATCCACACAGTTTTATTTTTGTATCGAAGGAGAGGAACTAAACTAGAAGCCCCTATATTGATCTAATTAACATGCAAAAGGCATATAATTTCATGATTATATGCCAGTTTCTTCCATGCCAATTTTATGCGGAAAGAAAGAACTTATTCAAAAGGGAGTGTATATTTGCATCTGACTCAAAATATGCTCAAAGTTATCCGTTGTCTTCTCAATTGGGTGAGTGTGGACTCCCTCGTAAGTGGTCACAACCACACCCTCATCCTTTGTTAGGCGTTGAACTTGCTTCTTCACATTGCAACCTTGATGCGTGCACCGGTAGTAGCTCCTGCAAATATAAGAAAAAAATTGTGTTATATATATGTACTTATCTTATATGAGACACCGTACCCACTCACACGACATATTCACCATTAGACGAGGCAATCACTACATTTGTTTGGTCCATGTATTGGACTCCATGTTAATTCTATCACCGCGTACTTAAAGATGAAGAAGAACGGCAATTATCCATGATTAATTATTCTCTTACATGTATAGTTAACCTTTGCATGATTACAGTTCGAACTTGTTTTGGCAATGAAAACTGGCAAGATTGTATTATTAGTCACAATCACGAATTATGTGTGGGAAGCAAGCAATATTGGAAAAATCCAGAAGAATAATAAAAATGAAGCAAGAAAAGACAAAGCAATTAACGCGGTACAAGTGATCCTAATGATGGAAAGGAAGTGTCGACGTGGCACCAAAATAAATCATCCATCACGTGTAGACAAAAATTTAATGGATTAATTTGTTGATTGTTTCTAGTTTGACCATCATCCATATGTATGCATAGTTTCTTCGGGTGAGTTAAGATTGGACTATCATCACAAATAATCGAATCAAGTATGCAGAAAATTCATCTCATATATGGGCCCCTTCAGGGTTTATGAAGTACTCCGCCTGATCGGAGGAAGAATATTACTTGTAAAATAAGGTTATATAGACTATGTTGCGTGCACGCAGCGATGCATGTCGCCAGATTCGAAACACGAAGACACGCACGAGAAGAAGAAAATAAAAACCGCGGCCAATTAATAGAGAAGAGCGAAAGTGGAGATGAAGTCAAATGAATGCTGTTAATTTCTTGGTAGGTGGGACTGCACTCAGCCAACAATCCCATGGGAATTGAAACAATTTAATTACCAAGACTTCCAAGGTTCTAGAACAGTCCTCTTTTATTTATTATTACCAAGTTTGAACCCAGCGTAGCACCTAACATATTTTAATTCCCCGTTCAAAGTTATAGCTAGTGTGTGGTCCTGTTTCATTCTTAGCACCAATTAAGCACGCATCATACACCAAGTCAGTCAAACTTACCACGTTAATTAATTATCCGCCTGAAAAGCAACAAGAACGAAAGAAGAAGCGGCAAGAGAAACTAATTAAAATCATAGGGGAATGAATTTATAGGGATCTAAATTAATTAATTTACCTCGGGAATTTGTTGTTCTTAACAGCCTTTTGGCCATACTTCCTCCACCTGTATCCATCATCAAGTATGTCAACCTGGCTCCTCGTTTGGAAAGCGTATCTAGGCTTCCTGACCTTCTTCTCCCCTTTCTTTTTGTTACTATTACCACCAGAACCGCCGCCTAACTGATCGGCCACGTTAATGCTCTCATCCACCTGCTTGTTATGAGACAGCATGCCGTGATCTCCAGCTGCCACAGCTTCTGCTTCTGCTGATCCCTTGTTTTGTAGCTGCTGCTGCTGCTGCTGCTGCTGATGCTGCTGATGATGATCACTGCTTTCATGTTCACTAATTGGCCTCAAACCCAGGAATGCATTATTATTGGAGCTTTGGCCGTTGCCCAAACCGTGGCTAAAACCTCCATTCTGCAGGGAGCTTCCCGCAGCACACGGAAACAACATGGGATAATTCTCCATTTGGAAATTTACGAATCGAGCTCCTCCAATGTTCCCTTTCACTGTATTATGTGTGTGTGTAAGAAAACGAATATGGTAAAATTTAAAAGGTGAAGGAGGAGGGAGGGAGGGCGGCGATTAATGTTGGTTGGGGGGGAGGCTGAGATAAAGGCCTCATACAACGAATGTGAAGGAAAGAGAAAAGTAAGTCCAAAGGGGGTATATATAACAAACAGTGTGGATGGTGTCGTAAACGGCACGAAAATTGCACCTCGAAGGAGAGAGTGTTGTGAAAACTGCGCGTCATTAACTATTTGACAGCGTAGGGGTTCGATTGGAAATAAAAAAGGGGAGCGCCCCTAAGAGTCTAAGGTGGAATTTGGGAGGCGGCTCCATGATTAGGATAGAGACATTACTGTGTCTTTGTGTGTGTATTTCAGATACCATAGCCATTCAGATACCATAGTCTATGATTTCAAATTTAAATATCTAAATATTATCTCTTAAAACGCACGTAAGAATGTGATAGATTTGACATACATGTAAATTTATATTTAATTATCATCATTATAAAACTCGCACTTTGTTTTGTTTTGGGTCTAAAAGATAATATTTAGACACGTGTCTACTTTTTATTTATTTATTTATATGTATATAATTTAAAAGTAAAAACAAAATGTGTGAACTGTATTTTTATATATCCTGGAATTTTTTTGAAGGTACTTAGTACAGTGTAATAGGTTTTTTTTTTTTTCTTTCTCTGTTCTGGAAAAAGGAAAGAAAATTATTCATGAAAAGGTCTATAGCACTTACAATTGAAAGATATGCGTTAGAACTAATCTTAATAAGATATAAATATATTTTATATTTTAAATTAATTAAAATGAGGTTGTAACTATGTTTATTGTCAAAGACTATTGGTTTTTACACATTTTTCATATTAGAGATTAATACAAAAAGTAAAGCAATTTAAAGAATTTATCATGTCTCATTTCATAAAAGAACTAAATATCGATCTTTTTCATATATAAAACCCTACAAAGGAAACATCCATGGCATGAGACCAAAACATCCAAGATTTATGAGTGTCTAGCGTTAACATCTCTAACATTTTTTTAGTAAAAATTTCTTTATTTTACCATTTTATGTTTTTAAATATTATTAATATTTTTTTTTGCAATTTAAAATAAATTATGTGAACAGACTTAATCTAATTTGATTGGAGAAAAATATATGATTATTTTATATTTGTTGTTACAATATATTATAATTTTTTAACATATTACTATATATTTAAATAATATTTAATGAGATAGAAGGAAAAAAATGTTTTCTTTCTTTCAACTTGTCAAGATTTTGATACGTAGCTTTAACAAATCTTGACATGGTGACAATAGTAACCAAAATTTAATTTGACATAAGGTTTAATTATATGAATAACTAATAATTTTAGATTTAATTGCATGTTAATAGTTCGTGGTGACTATTTGCAAGTGAGTAAAATATTAAGAGTTCGTGGTGACTATTTGCAAGTGAGTAAAATATTTCTCATCTGTGGCGCCTTTTGTTAAAATTAAAAAAGAAAAAAAAATGAAAACAGGAGGACTGTGTCCTGTATCAGTGGGCAACTAATTATAGTTGAAGATAATAAGTTTTAATTAAAAATTTTCAAAGATCTGCGGATGACGGTCAGTGGTCATCGTTTGTGAAAATTGTGGTATTTGTTTGGCACGTGCTGTGGTGGTGTTGGCCAATACTGGAAGCAGTTTTCTTTGGACTAAAAGAAACATGTGGGTTATGGTCACACTTCACACGTGTAATGAAATACATATATTATTTGGCGAGGGAGAGTGGGTGGGTGCAACGTCTGCGGAACATCGCAGCTTCCACGAAATAACACAACTGCTTTTGTTTTGTGGGGCGCGGGGGAACGATGACTGCGCGCATGATATTTGATGTGTGTTTCCGATGTAACCTAATAGAAAAATGTGATGTTAATTAGGAAAAAAAAAAAGTTGCACATTTTTTTTTGTGCATAACCTTTTCTTTTTGGCGGTGTTATGGTGAAAATAGATGGTAAAGACATTTAAGTAAAATCACTAAAAGGAGATTTAAGAATAATGAAAAGATCAAAAGAAGACTTTGTTGATACGTTTAAAGACAAGCTTTATCGAGAAACCTATGGTTGAGAACTTCGGTCGACCATGACTGGCGAAAGAGGATAAAATTGACCAAATAAGCAAGTGTATGAAGGCGATCTCTTTTGAGAGGCTTTCTTTAATGTCAGATAATGGACAATAATGAAGAGTTTGAATGGGGGTAATAAATAATATAAATGAATCGACCCGGATTGAAGATCATAGGTGACCGTATCTAAACCTTAAATGAATTTTTTTTATGTTAAACATCACTACAAGAAAGTTGACTATTACCGTCCAGACGTTACCGTCGGCCTGATATCCGACGGTAACCGATTCGCTCATAAAGAACTGGGAGAGAGGCATCATATTACCGTCGGCAAATCAAGCCACCGGTAACAGCAACGGTAATTGTTCCCGAGAAAGGGCGCGAAAAACTTACCATCGGTCGTTACCGACGATAAAGAAGTGAGGTTTAGTTTAAAAAAAATAACAAACATTACTGTCGGCAATAGCAGACGATAAATTACCACCAATTGTAAACTGCCACGTTTTCACCATGCACGTTACCGTCGGTGTCTTCCGACGGTAACGTCCTCAAAATTTGCAAGCTTATGCAATAAATGTGGGTGTTTACCGTTGGACTCATCCGACGGTAATCGCCTCGGAAATAATAACCGGCATGTCTTCCCCAACGTTCGAACCAGCAATATATAATATGCGTTAGCGATGCGTTACCGTCAAGCGTGGCTGATGTTTAAGGACAAGCTTTATCACGGTTGATAACTTCAGTCGACCATGAACAACGAAAGATGATAAAATCAACCAAATAAGCAAGTGTACAAAGGCGATCTCTTTTGAGAGGTTTTCCTTAATGTCAGTTAATGGACGACAATGAAGAGTTTGAATGGGGGTAATAAATAATATAAATGAATTGACCCGGATTGAAGATCATAGGCGACCCTATCCAAACCTTGAATGAAATTTTTTTATGTTAAACATAGGGTTCAACTCCTTAGGAGCCGTCGAGGCATAATGAGTCAAAAAAGAATTCAAATTTAAATTGTAGGTTATCTAAAAAGGGGTGCGTCTATCAGCAACGTGTGGCAGTTACAGAGAACGTGCACAACTTTAGAAGGACAATAACCACCCATTTCGCGGAAAACAAGGAAAAAGGGAGAAGTGGAGTTTCGGAAATCAAAGTGCAACCGCTCAGAGGGACAAGTGGCATGCATGCATGAAGACTCTGATGCCTATAAATAGGACGCTAGGGGAAAAAGAAATTTGGAAGAACTTTGTGAACTCTCACACACTCATATCTCAGGATAAATTGAGTATAGGAGAAAGAGCAAGTAATTCCCTTTCTCTTTGTTTTCTGTCTTTCAATTCCTCAAGATTAACACATTTCCTTGTAATTTTTATTCTTTTCGTTTTCCTACTTTTGATCAATTTGTTCTTGGTTATTGTACGGATCTCATTATTTATCAAGTGATTTATTCATAATTTCACTACAAGAAAACAATCTATTACCATCGAAATTACCGTCGAAAATTTGTGAGGGTTCCGTCGGCTTTACCGTCGACCCACGAACCAGCGGTAAAGTGCTCGATGGTAATAGACTTACTCTCAGTTAACGTCCACCGACGGTAATTACCGCCGGGAGTAACCGATGGAAATCGGTTCGCATACGGGTACATTTGAACCGGTGTACCGTCAGTTACGAGCGACGGTAAAGATAATAATATTTTATTCCTGTATCACTGTCAGACGCCACTGACAATAAAGATATTACTATTTTATTCCTTTACCGTTGAAAACAACCGACTGTATATATATTAATATTTTATTCGTCTTATTATCGTCAGTTCATTATGACGGTAAAGATAATAATATTTTATTCCTTTATTGTCAGTGAGTTTTTGTAGCCAACGGTAAAGATACTAATTTTTTATTGTCTAAATATTAGTATTTTAATCCTTTTACCGTCGGTTTAACTCTGCCGATATTTTTTGGGGTATACCGTAAATATTTTTAAAAAATATTATTTATTTTAAATAAAATTTTAATAAATTATATTATTATATTGACAAATAATTTCACTTAATTTTTGTAATTTATAAATATATAGAAATTTATATTTAATAACTAATTAAATATTATTTAATTAATACTAAATATTTATTTATGAATATATTTATATAATTAAATATTTATTTAATTAATACTAAATATTTATTTATTAATATATGCATATAAATAAATATTTAATAAATTATTATTTATTTTAATTAAAATTTTATTAAATTATATAATTATATTAGTAAATAATTTTAATTAATATTTTTTTAATTTATTAATATATAGAAATTTATAGTTAATAACTAATTAAATATTTATTTAATTAATACTAAAATATTAAATAAAAAATAAACAATTAAAATAGGGAATTGTAACGTCCTAGCTAGCTAGTTACGCTTAAGTCGTAAACAATGCTTATCTGCTTTGGTTAGAATATCTTAGTCCTATAATATCTTTGAAAATACCCTTTACTTGGAAATATGGATCAATTTAAAATTTTTCTTGAGTTATTTATGGAACATAAAATATGAACCACGCATAGAATAAAGCATATATTGCAAGTGATAGAGACATCAATCCAAAAGATTATTAAGCATGATATATATAAGCATGACAATTATAGCAAACTTAACAAACAATTAATTACATAGTGGTCCCCATATATACATCATTGCATAGTGGTTCAACAAAGTGGTCCCCATATATACAACATTGCATGTTTAGATTCATTACATAGTTAAAAATGGAAATAATATAACATTAAGAGTAATGGAACACTACTTCATTTAGTCAGTATAAAATATCAACACGGTAGACGATGAAGATCATGTTGCTGTCCGGAGAATCTGGCCTTCAATCCTCCTCGGGGTCGTCCTCTTCATGGTCCTTCTCAGGGTCTTCCTCCTCCTCCTCAGGGTTTTCCTCGTCTGAGTCCCCTTCGAGGGAGTCGTAGTTAGGAGAGTCCTCCTCCTCATCGGTCTCTCACCTCAACTTGGGTATGTTGAACAACCCTCGCTGACTGATGTGTACTATAGAGGGGTCCTACCTCAACATCGTGGGTCTGCGAGGCTAGCCGGCGTCTGATCACAGGGGTGACCCGCTTCATTGTGGTTTGTCGAGTGCGTAAACTAAGATACTCGGGTGCGGATGCCGTGGTGGGGACCGAGTTTAGGTCCATCTCCACGTCTTTGTCATAGGGTGCCGGCTCGTCCTCCTCAATAACGATGGGAGCGGAGGGATGAACGCATGGAGCCATAGGTGGATTTGGGGAGGGAGTAAGTGCTAGCGGAGGAGTGCTCGGGGCATCAGTAGGCAGGTAAGAGAAGGTCTCCATGATGATCCCGGTGATCGAGTTAGTCCACAGGCTCAAGCTCAGGATCCTGATCCCGTTGTTCGTCGGGATGCTCGCCATCTACTTTACTAATCATATAGAAATTTATATTTAATAACTAATTAAATATTTATGTAATTAATACTAAAATATTAATAAGGCAATTAACCAATTAAATTGTATAAGACAATAATAGTAATAACAAAATAAATTTAATATTTAAAATGTTTAAATAATTACAAGTCGCAGCTAGTTTGATGATGAAAGGTAAACACTATCATTGTCGTTTTCAGAATGCAGTTGGTTGTCAAAATCTTCTTCTTCTTCTTCGTCTTCTTCTTCTTCTTCTTCTTCCCCACCATTGTCGGCATCACCAGTTGAAAGTTGAAGTATCTCTGGTTCCTCATTTTTTGCTAACAATGTGATTAAAAAACTCGCCGCCCAGCTTCAGACGGGGATTCAGCAGAATAATCAGGAGGCAATCACTGTCGAATGCTTCAAAAACATAGGACTGTCAAGGTTCACAGGGAGGCTTACGGAGTAGGATCCTTTGGAGTTCCTTGGGGGAGATGGAGAAGGTGACTGCAATTCTCCATGTCTCATCGGAGAAGGCAGCAAAGTTGGCAGGCTTCCAACTGGGAGGTCAGGTCGACATATGGTTTAGAGAGTTCAAGGCGAATAAGAAGCATGGACTACCTCCAACGTGGGAAGAGTTTTCTGCAGCATTTCTGGAAAGTTTCCTTCCTTCGAGCGAGATCGACAAGATGGTTGATGAGTTTCTCCAGTTGAAGATGATGACGGGTATGTCAGTTACCGAGTATGATGAGCGATTCACGTACTTGTCTCAAGCAGCTTCTAGTCTCATTCCTACATAGGTAGCAAAGGTCAATCATTTTGTCAAGGGGTTAACCACAGAGTATCGCATCGGTCTATCAGTGCACGTGACCTTAAACACCACATCCACGCCGAATTGGATTTTAGGTACTTTTTTTCACCACAAGAGACTTCCCTTTCTTCTTTTTTATGGCAGAGCTTCCCATTTTCTTCTTCACAACCATGAAGAATTTCTTCTCTTTCTTTGAATCTCCAGAACCAGAGTGACTTTTTTGAGACACCATTTGCTAAATGAAGGAGGAAGTTTGAGTCACTTCTTGAAAATAAGAAGCAGAGAGCTTGGGAGCTTAAGAGAGAAAGATGATGAATAATGGAGAGGATATAAGGATGCCCAAGAAATTTTCAAATGAGTTATTAATATCTCATAGTGGTGTTAATGATCATGGTTTTGAAGAGGAAAAATTGTGGGTTTAATTTATTGAATCACGCACCTAGAACGTGGGTAATGACGGTTTAATGGAGTTTATAGGGTTCTGGTAATGGGACGTGTCTGCTAATGTGATGGAGTGGTGCGATTTCCTAGGCATTTATCACGCCAAAAATTAAATTATTATTAACAAAATATATAATGGAAATTCAAAGAATCAATAACAACAATTTACTATCCTCTCCTCAATATTCTCGTCGACCACAAAATTTGGGGGGGTCTTGTAGTTTTTCTCTTGTATTCTCTGAACTTTAGATTTATGTTAGTAGTGTATAGTTATAGTTTTTCAAGGATTGTTGGAACACTCGCATTCACAATACAAACTCCCAATTGTTTACGGAGTTCTTCCATTTATTTTATTCAGGTTCATTTAATTTAATTCTCTATTATTTTCTACTCACTTCTTCTCTCTATATGATGCATTTGAATCCTCCATCCATGGAAGAGTAATTCTCTAATACCTTGCATGCGGTAATTTTAGGATTAGGATTAATTTGAGGTTTATGTGCTTAATGTATGACTGATAATTCTCCCTCCGTACTAATTGATAACATAGCGATCGCATGCTATTAGTAGGATTTGTTCAATTGAGATTTATTATGATTGGTAATTCAAGTTGGTCAATAAGAATTACCCAAGCCGGTAAAGGGAATTAGGGATTAATCCAGTCATATTAAGTTGTGTAATTGGGTAATAAAATTAATACAGGTTTTTGAGACTGAGATCTTGGTTGTTAATTCTTGTACTAATTAATGCTTAGGAGAAAGCGATCTTGATTTCTTAGGTGAATTGCATGTTAGTTGGAGATCTCTAACTAATAAACAATAACCCCTTTTATGAACATTAATTTGTGGAACCAATGATTATTAATCCTTAATCTATGAAAAACCGTGTGCATGGTATTTCCCTTTTATTTTGTGTATTTTATTTTATTTATAATAACCATTAAACCCTCAATTTTACTTTATCCAAATAGAATAGAATTGAATTACTTAAACTTCCTTGAGAGACGACTTAGGTTAGCCCCCTTTACTACGTTCTTGGGGTTTACTTAGTTTTATAAATTATTATTTGATTGCACACTAAAATTGCGATGATTTGGTGTGTGTCACTCTACAACTAACCTGTTGAGCTCGTGTAAGGGGAAATGTTACATACTAATGTCAAGAGCTCAAAGAGCTAAGCCCACCAAGGTGTAGCTAGAGCTCACCCCACCTACGTGCACTCATCATCCCAAGAAGAGATCTCCAAAGTGCCTAGGTGAGGAGAAGGCTACACCATAGGTCAAGGAGAGAACATCTCATTAGGCGTGCTCAAGGCTGCAAGCCCAAGACTTGGGAACTGACTTGACCCAACCCGACCAAGGAGAGAGCCACACACCCTCCTCACAAACGTAACGGTTATGCAACCAACACCGAGATAAGTGGGGTAAGATAATCCTACGAGATAAGGGGAAACCACTATTTGAATTCCCCACGTTCAATCTCAAACTGCTCACCTGTAAAAAAACATGACCTTAGGTCACCAGGTATCACTTATTCTCACTCTAGAATACTCACCAAAATCTTTGGGCTTACTTTAGTATTGGAATGTCTTTGCAGGCACACTCCGCCATCACTCTCTTGCACCAATAATCCAACATTGAAGTTTCTGGCATGGCACCTCCTCTGCCATCTATACGTGTCCAGGTATCTTTGTTTCCTATCCAAATTACTTTAGAACAATATGTATAGGATGGATAAGTTAGCTTAAAAAATAAGTCTCCTAAAATTTTTTAAAATAAAGTTTATTTTTAGTTAAACCTTGTTAATATTATATAAAAGAGTTACAATTTGTCCCATTTTAGTTAGTTGAAACTTGAAAGGATTAATTAAAACAAGATTTAAAAGTGACATGCGAAATAGGAGTGGGATCACGTAGGCGCGGCTAATACAAAGAAGATAAAGCATTTGTTGCTAGAGCAGGGACTACTTTACTTTTTCTAAGGTCTAATCAGTTATTGTGATATTTTCAAACTTTCCCAGCTACTGTTGTTAAACATTAATTAATTCAAAAATGTGATTTGTAATGTTTACTTCTTTTTCTGTTAGGTGGCTGCTTTAAAATATATAAATAAGGACAATGTAACTAATTAGTATGAATTAAGGTCCGTTCAGTTTAACTTTTTAAGTGAAATTACATACTATTGATTGAATTATAATTGAAAGAATTAGTTTAGCCCGTTTGGTTCATGGGGGAAACTCATGCTGGCACTACGGCAACCTCACTGGACACTATCATGGTGGTGCGATAGCAACGATGAACCGACATAGTGATGAAAGGGTGGCGGCGTTGTAATGCTGGTTGTGGTAGTTCTAGTTGCAGGTTAGGTGTACCACACAGTAGATTTGAATTTAAATTGGATTTGTACGGCATGAATGAACTTAGAATCGTGACTATGTGACTGTCAAAATTGGGATGGTGAGAGTTGTGAAGGGTCTTATGGGAATGTGCATGACTGTCTTTGTGGATTTGGGGATGAAGAAGAGAAACATGTTTTGAAGTGGAACCACCTAGTGTAGAGGACAAGGATGCTACAATGAAAATTTGATTAATTAATTTTAAAAATAATTACAGTATAGAATTTCAGTTCTATATCATAATTCTTTGCAAAAGTCAAACATGACATTTAAAATTTTGAGCTAATTCTAATTCCATTAAAATTGAAATTGAATTTAAGATTCTAAAACACAATTTCAATTCTAGTGTCCAAACAATGGTGAAATTGAAGTTGAAATAATTGATTTATATTAAAAATTATATTCTTAAAGTAAATTTAAAGATAATTTCTTTTCTTTTAATATAAAAATGAGGCAAAATCATTTTTAGAGACAGTGTAATCAGGACTTGGTGTAAGCTAGGTGAGGAGAGAGTAATGCAGGAATATAAGGATAAAAGTTCAATGCATTTTCTCACCTGAAAAGTTTTACTATGAGCACCTTCATTTTTACTATGAGCAAAGTGATTTTAATTATTTTTTATTTTTTTATGTTACTTTTAAAGAAATTCCGTGGAGTTTTTTAATTATAAAATATTTGCATAATTTAATACAAATATTATATTTTAGTATTTAATTGAACCTTTTTTAATAATTATTTACGTATTTTTAAGTACAGCATTAAATAATTATTTACGTATTTTTAATATTATGTTTAATAAATAAAGAAATAAGTAATACTACTTATTGGGTTTGGACCTTTAATGGGTAAAAAAAAAGTCACTAGTTCCGCCTAATTTTCTTGGATATTTAGAGTTTAATATAAGAACCACTTGCCAAATATAAATAAGTTATGAAAGTTTTGATCTCTAATACATTAAATTCAAATAAACAATTTCTTTTTATATGAAGCACTGGGCTGAAGTCCTAATAGGAAAATAGAAGATCTTACTTTAGGAAGACCTAAGAACTAAAGATCCACACATCAACCGGTTCTTTTAGATTCGGGTATGCTCCTGCATTCAGTTTATTTAATTTCTTAATGATTTAATATGAATGGTGATAGGATTATAATGGGTTAAGATTTTTCAACAAGTAATAGTAGAGCTATCTATTATTGAACCATTATAAATTATTTATATTTTTCGATGCGTGGATTCCGATTTAGGAACGTGTTTTGCATTTATATCATCCCTCTTCTTTAACTTTCGACTATGTTCGTACATAGATTCATATTCTATTATTGACTATGTTTGGGTTGATATATATATCTCCATCAATATTTATGCTATTGATTCAAATTGTTAATTTTAAATGTGATGAAAAGGCTTTTGGGAATCAGTATGGATTCAGCATCCAGAATCACCTACGTTTTTTCGTTTTTTTATAGGAAATAATAATAAGAAAAAAAAGGGATCACGTGAATGGTCGTTTAGGTCATATCATGTGCAAGTTTTTGGTTTTTCTTCGGTGCTTATGGATGTTGATCAAGCACCATGCCAATGGTTTGAATCAAGAGGTGAGGTTGATGAAGTGACTTATGTGTTCACCTGTAGATATGGACTACCATATATGCCAATGTATAAGGATTCAAGTGTTGATCTCATAGGACATATATGCATGCTCATATTATGGATATATGAGTTCACCAAAAAAAATATTATGGATATATGAATTTAAGTTCTTTTCAGTTTCGTAAATATTTTTCTATAGATGCAAAAGCTACGCAACAAACCTATTGATCTGTTCATTGTGTTGTCGTGACGTGATTGTGGTTTGATTTTTTATTTTATTTTTTACGGTATTAATCCGGAGATTATTCTGGGACTTGGAAAAGATTATAATGTTAAGATTTTGATTGATTTTATCCTTAAGATATGTATTCCTAAATTTAGAAATTTTTTTTATTTAGGATATGACATAATCATAAAGATTTTGAAAATATTTTTATATCCAATAAAATATTTTTTTATTCAATAAAATATTTTTTGAATATAAAATATATTGATGTGATTTAATTCATGTTACACTACAAAATATATTCTGATTTGTGGGGTTATTTTTTCATTTAGTGACAGTTTTTAATCTCCACAAAATCTTTTGTGGCATTTTGCAAAACTCTCAACTTTAGATGTGCCACAATCCAACTATGAGAGTTTTTAACTCGCACTTAACCAACCTCTGTTAACCTCATTTTGTTGCAGTTTTTAACCATTTTGCGGCATTTTTAACCCTCCTCAAAATAGTGGCATTTTTTATTTTATTTGTGGCAATTTTAAACCCCCATCAACCTTGTTTATTAGTTACAATTATAAAACTTCCACAATATAACTACCAGAAAATATGAACTAAGAGAAAGAAAATTGCGATGATTTAAATTTTTTATTTGACCATAATTTGTAATTTTTTATGAGGCTATTTTTTTCTTAAATTATTTTTAATAATTGATCGATTCTATCATTTTCATAATAAAATATCCAAAGAATCGACAACTTCAAATTCATTAAAAAAAAAAATTCTCCAAAGTGTTCATATTCAAATTCATAATGAAATTCAAGCAGTAAATTAAACATCATAACAAAGTTATAATAGCTTCATTAGACTTGTCAAAAAAGCTTCATTAAAAGTTATCCAAAAGTAGATAATAAAAATCACACTAAACACTTTCTTGATGAGTCGTGTTACTGCATCCCGAGGATCTTCGAGTATGCATCGATGTAGTAGGCTCACTTCCATCATCACTTGGCTAAAATAACAACAAGATTAAGTTAGAATATGCTAGAAATTTTGCCTATTATATGTTGGACAAAACAATAATAGTAAAGAATGAGTTTATATATCAAGTATATGATGCATTCTCTTTCAAAACACTTACAACTAGGTTTATGGGACTTTCTGGTACCTCTATTACATCTATTACATCACTCTAACAATAGTTTGTACCTCTAATACAATATACTTCCATTGTTAACAACATCTTATTCCTTTTTGCTATATACTAAAATAAATCAGTTCACACTAATAACTTTCCCATATCTACTAAAACAAATCAGTCTACAATAATAACTATGTTATATCTACTCAAACAAATCAGTCCACAAAAGGAATAATGCATCATGAAAAACATTTATATTCCAAGAAAAATAAAAGCATTGGACATATTGGAAACCAACAAATAGTTTACAACTTTATTCATATATAAAAGTGAGGTCCAAGGTCTAGCAGATAAATATATATGAAAGTGACGTAACATTTACATGTGATTGAGGACCAAAGAAACCAGCAAGTTCTTCAAGAATTCTTCCTTCCTTCAATATCATGTAAGTCTTTAGTGCATTCATTGTTCCTTGTACTTGAGATTCCAATTGAACATATTTCTCTTGCCAAATGATAGAAGATGATAAAGCATAACAATTTGATGCTATTTGGATGCGAGTAATTCTTAATGTGTTAGTGGGAACTGCTCCCATACCCATGCATCGTACCCTCCCAAAATGTGATGGCCCTAGCAATTTACCAACTGCATCATTAGGGAATATTTCAGACTGATCTTCAGTTCCTTGAGTCATAACCAACTCAATTTTTTCCTAAAAGTGATATGCAAAAATGTTATAATATGAGATAGCAATGTTATTGCTTGATAGACACCTAGGTTAAACAATTACCCCTATAGCCCTTGCTTTGTAACATCCTGATTTTTTCCCTTACAAAGAATTCGAATAATAAATAAATACGATACAATCATTTACACTGGAAAATTTAATTATAAAATTTAATTCCTAAAAATACCAGTCAAAATAATGGTTCCGCAATCTCGCAGGATTTCATGAAATCCGGACCAATTTTTGGTCATTACCGAAATTTAATTACGAATCAAATGTATCCATAAATAACACTTTTATGAAAATAAATTTGCAAATACCTTGGATTGACTTAAATTCCTTATCCGAAAAATTAGTAGATCACGATGATGTGTCCGAAATATTTTTAGGACAGCCGTACACGAACGATTAATGACGAAACACAATCAAACATGACCAAAATTTGGTCGTGGCCAGTAGATCTCTCACACGGCCCTCAGCACATACATTCTCACAAACCCAAAGAAAGTCAACAAGTCAAAGAAACCAATCCTCTTCCAAAAGATGTCACTATTCATGTTGTGTAATAAATGACCATTTATCCCCTTAATTTGATTTTTAATTAAAGGAAAAATTGGCCAATATTGGGCCAATTGCCCACGACACCTCAGGCTATAAATAGCCTTCATGGGCTGCCATGGGTTCTTTGTTTTCATTCATCTGTTTCCACTTAAATACGTTCTTTTCATGCACTCTGTTGTTACCCTGATGTAACCGAAAAATAGCAGGAAAAGCCCAACGCTAGTGGGGACTCCGTTTCATCACCCTCACCACCAACCAATACTATTAGGAAGTGGGTAACACCTAGCTTACTCACCTCCTTTGTGATTTTTAAGTATTGTGTGTGTAATATAGGAAAATTTAATGTACTATGTGTTAGATATTAGGTTAATGTTGCATGTGTGATTTTATGTTTTCGTGGAGTTGAAAATATGTTGTAGTGGTTGTTGAAAATTATGTGGTAAAACCCTAAGAAGTGTACATGGAATAATATTGAATATGATCTTGTTTTCTACAACAGACCTGTGGTCATTCAAATGAATTAGCCCTAATCATTCGAATGAACCACTCATTTTTACTAAACTGAGAGTAAAAGTTTTGAGTCTTTTGAATGACTAAGTCATGGTCATTTGAATGAATCACTGATTTTTTTGAACTGGGAGCAAAATATTCAGGTCATTTGAATGACTACCGCTGAGCGGCCAGAAAGTAGGTTTAACTGAAATAGAGGTAGCATCAACTCTATTTGGTTGATGTTTTGCTGACTATCTAATCTATTATCTTAATAGAGGTCACGTTAACTCTACTTGGCTGATGTTCCCTGACTGAATGATTTATTATCTTAATAGAGGTCACATTAACTCTGCTTGGTTGATGTTCCCCGACTGACTGATCTATTATCTTAACTAAGGGTTAACTCGACTCGACTTGGTTGGTAACACCCTAAGAGTCTTATGCAATTATCTTATTTTTAATCTTTATCTTTTTCCCCTTAGAGACTCGTCTAGGCTTGTGCATAAAATTTAATATAAAAGCATACTCTACACATATACATAACATATATACACAGTCAATTAAGGAACTAATATTATCACATATAGTAGCAAAACTCAATTATACATATTTAGAGGGAGTTAGGTTTACTAACCGATCATCATACCTACGATCAACAATTGAAAAAAAGTAGTTTAAGGTCTAGTTCAAAGTGACCTAACACCCTCAACTGTGTGCCCTTGTGATGTAGCCCACACCAGTTTCTTTACCGCGATTTGCATGTCTGATGGCATGGCAGGGAGTTTCTCTAGTGTTTTTGTCTTGCCCATTAATGGTGTGAGACTATGTACATGAGGTAGTAAATGCATTTTTTTAGAAGGATCCTAACCCCAATGTTTTATAAAATTCCTTTTACGAGGATTTACCTAATTACTTGTAAAAGCTCATACATTTCGCGAAGGTAGTTTTTATTCATCAAAAGAACCCTAGGCTCTATCTTGGGGTTTTCAATAGTCCTGAATTCAATTTTATGGAAATCAAAACCCACGTCTTGACCAATTTTTCAGAATACCTGAAATGGCCTTAATGCCCCGAAAATACTGTTTTAGCTCTTTTAACTCGTACAACTCATAGAAAAATCCAAAAATTATTAAACTTGGTACTCCCACTTAATTTTTCATGTAGATTTCAAAAATGGAGTTATTTTTTCAAAATAAAATTTCATCCTCACAGTTCTAGTCTTGGCCAAAATTACAAGCCCCATAAATTGACAATTTTTAAACATTCCATTTCCAGACTCTAACTTGATTTTTCCTTAGGCCAATTTTCACAAACCGCATTAAACCAAACTAACCACAGTTCTAGAATGTCAATCAATAACACGTACACACACTAACACACACACACACACACACTCACATTCAAGAACAACTATTTTAACAAAAACTGAATCAAATCAAACATAAAAATTTTAAGCCTTATCTTTGAAGGCTTTTGGTCCTGTTGGACTCGGAGCAAGGAAACCCACCTAACACATTTACAACAACAACTCGTTGTGATGATGAATTTGGCTTGATAACTATAATGAGATGATGGTGGTGATGTGAGGAGGTCGTGGGTGTGTTTGGCTTGATGATAGTGTGTTGAAGATTATTATGGGAATACTCTACCTCAATTGCAAGTCATTATTTGATTGTGCTATCTTGGGGTTAGGGATGTCACCCGAGCGGGGCAGGGGCGGGGAGCACACCTCCCGTCCCCGTCCCCGTCCCCGTCCCCATCTCCCAAACCTTTCCCCACTCCCCACTCCCTGTCCCCGCTACAGGGAAGTTCCACCCCTATACCCGTTCCCCGCCATTCCAGCGAATGCCTGCGGGATCCTCAATTTTCATTTCTTTTACAATAATAATAACGAAATCAAGGGAAAAAAGCCTCTAATACTGAATCACACTTCACACAAAAGATCAATAATATTCAACCCAAAACAATATCACAATAATAATTGATCATTGTTCACATTTCTTTTTCCAAAAAATCAAAACAAAAAAATCTTCAGAGCAATAGGAAGAAGAATGATGGAGAAGAAAATGAATGGTTGAGTCAAATCTACAACACTTCACCTCGATCCACAATGGACGACTTAGATCTGAACCATAAGAGATGATGCTATCAAGGATTTACAGCCGTCATTGGTCGTTCAGTCGTCGCTGAAGGTCGTGCAACCATTGCAGAGGGACGCGTGCCATCGTTGAGGGACGCATTCTGTTGCGAAGGGACGTGTGCCGCCGCGAAAGGAACGACCATTCAAGAAGAGAGCAGTGGCAAAGAGTAGAGAGAAGTGAGAGAGAGAGAGAGAGAGAGAGAGAGAGAGAGAGAGATAGGCGTCAAAAAGGGGGCAAGAGAGGACGAAGATGAGGCGAGTGATAGAGATGAGCGAGAGAAATAAGGAGAGCGCCGTCAGAGAGAGAGAGAAACATATTCAAACAAATTTGTGAATTTAGGTTAGGGGTTTTATCTTTTTATTTTTTATTTTTTAAATTAGAATAAGTGTGAAATGACATAAACTATGATGTATAAATAGATTTTTTAAATTTTAAGTAAGGGTATTATGGACTTTTCATATATATCAGGGTCCCCGCAGGGCGGGAAGTATGATCCTCATCCCCCCCCGCAAGACGGGGATTTTTTTGGGGAATACCCGCGAGGTCCCCTTCTATTGGTGTTTTTTGACATCCGCATTTGGGGTGTGTGATTGTCCTGTCTTCATAAGATAGATAGAATATTTATCAGTTCTGTTCTTCTCCAGTTATTAAATTATTGGATATCATGGGTGAATTTAGAAAAGAACAATGCCATGCGTATACCAAAAAAATATTCACCAATTGTCTATTAATATTATAAATGCGTGAAAAAGCATTTCATACATAGACGAACAAACATTACAGAACCGATGAACAAACATTTTCACCTACGGAAGCAAGATAAAATGGGAACTGGGATACATTAAATGCCAAAAAATATCAGATGAACTCTTTCTCTCCTGCCCTCACCCACACTCTAATACGCATGCACTCACCCTCTATTATAAACAAACGTTACACAATAAATGAAAAAACGTTAAAGAACAAATAGACAAAATGAAACACAAAAAATAAAATAAAATGAGACATCACACAAGCTAAATAGCGAAGACACTCTCTCCTGCTCCTTCACTCACTCTCTCATAAATAAACATTGCACCACAAATAAATAAACATTACAACACTCTAAAATAAACATTACAAAACTCATAAACAAACATCACAACATACATAAACAAACATTACACTACACATGAACAAACATTACACCATACAAAAATCACGACATAAACAATCATTATTTCACTCATAAATAAACATTATATCACACACAAACAAACATTTCAACACGTCAAAGTATTACACATCAAAGAAACAAACATTACAATACTTAGGGATAAACACTACAACACTCGTAAACAAACATTACACTGCACAGAAACGAATAAATAAACATTACACCACATAAAAATATTACAAAATTTATAGAACAACATGAATCAGAGAAGAATGTCTTTGTTTATGTTCTCCATAATATCTTAAGAAGAAAAAAACAAAGACGAATCCCAAAAAATGACCGAAACAAATAAAGAAGCAAGAAACAAAAAAAAAGGAACAAGAAAAGATAAATCAAAAGAAGAAAATAGCAAAATGAAAAAAAAAATGGCAGTTGTAGGTGAAATAATTGAACAAAAATGAAAAGAGAATGTGTGGTTAGAGTAAAAAAACAAAAAAAAGGAGATGAGAAGAAGAAGAGTGTGAGTGGACGAGAGTGGGTGAAGGAGTGAGAAAATCAATATTTAATGTTGGTTGATACTTGGTGAATATATTTCTCTTTAGGAAATAGTCTGTGTCTCACCTTTTAACATCATTCTTAAAATTAACAAATTAATAATAGGTAGTTATTAATAAATTTTTAAAAATTTTAAAGTAAACGCACGTTTTTGGTACACAGAATTGTATTAGTAAGACAAGTGTAGAACATACTTCATGTTTCACTTTTTAACTACATGCTTAAAAATAATAAAAAAATAAAATATAACATTAGTAATATTACGTTTAAATACAAATCTCATTATGCTAAATAACTATTTCTGATATATGTAAGACAAAGTTCACAACTTCCTCCTTTTGAGGCGTCACCATATTTAATTTTATTTTTTTCTAAACACTACACACTTACACTATATTTCTTCTAAACACTACACATATTTCTTACACACTCAAAGAAGAAGGGAGCTTAGACTATATTTCTTCTAAACACTACACATACTTCTTACACACTCAAAGAAGAAGGGAGTATAAGAAGAAGGAAAAAATGACAATCAGAAATGGAGAAGGGGTGAAGTCTGGTCTCGTATATATAAGCTCAGGGGTCTCGTATGTAGGCGTAAGGTCCGAATAGGTTTTATTTTAAAATTTTAATTTAAGTTTTTTTTTTTTTTTTGAAATTGCTCGCCCACTTGACGATTCCAGGATTTAAACTCTTGCAAAATTTTATTTTGACCCATGTTTATGTATTAAGCCATTTTTAGAACCATTTTTACGTGCAAACCCCTAGTATGAAATTCTAACTAGATTATTCAAATATTTCGTAAGACAATGAAAAGTATGATTTGCATATTAATTATAGATTTAAATATCATGCCTTTTAAACTTCTAGATCACGTTCAAAAAAAGAAAAAAAAAACTTCTATGACTGATCAATATTCTCTCTTTGATCTCTCAAAGAGCATTTACTTTTTGATAATTAATAATGCTTAAATTCAAATTTTTCATCAACATTGAGACCATTTGTCAAATTTCCTTAATCTCTACGAATTATGTAGCATTATGTATTGTACATATATATTGAAGATGTTTGAAGATTATGTTTAAAGATATATTGACAGGAAATGAATTTTCGTATGTTATTTTTTTATATGATCATATCGTATATATTCTTTCACCATTAATTAAAAAGGTAAAACTCATATATGACATAAATAATAAACAAATTAACAATAAAAAATTATATATAACAAAATCATGTAAATAAATAACATAAGATAATTCGTTCCTTATTCACAGTGAGGTGTGATAAGAGAACTAGGGAAGACATGTAACATGTGGAAGAAATTTGTAAGAATATTAAAGCTAGAAAAGTGGGCTAGCAGTCACAAAGCTAAAACTTCCATAAATAGAGTTTCAAAACTTATATTGGGAAGTCTGAATGAGAAATAAGAAATGCTACTTTTTATCATCTAGGAGACTTATGCGTCTCATATCGTCGGATGTTGTTGGCTATTGGCATTAGTGTATGATATATTTTATTTATTACCATATGGTTGTAGTTAATTTAATACAAAGTGCAATGTAATGGATTCTTATTATACAAACAAACATTTAACATACATATACACACATTTCTTAATATATATATATATATATATACACACATTTGTGTAATTTAATTTCTTATAATCAAATGTTTTATCTCCAAATATAATCCAGTAAACTAATTTGATTTGATTTATAAAGCAAACGTAATAATTTGAATTTCTTAAAATAAGAAATTGTTTGTAAAAGTTCACTAGATTTAATTTTTTAAATCCAAATAAATTTAATAGGATTTAGTTACAATTGATTTCATTTCAGGTTTAAGAATAATTTTTCCCTTTTTTTTTTTTTTTATTGCAAGCACTATGTAACATAGCCACAATTTGTAGGTTTAGCCGCTGGTTTTTTTTTACCATAACCACGGGTTTAGATCTTGTAATTGAAAACGTGAAAACATAAACGCTGGTTTGAGGAGGTGTCTTCCATTGAGTGGTCTTGAGTGGAGAATACTTTTAGATCACGCAGAGTCATTAATGATCGTGACTAAAATCTGTCATTTAAGGACTAAAGCCAAACATAGTCGACTAGTCAAGAATTAAGGAAAAGAACTCAAGGTGAAATTTTCAATCTTTTTCACTATATAGTTAATTTCCTTGAATCATTTTCTCTATCAGCCACACGCTAATATATCAAACGGACAATTAATTAGAAACATACGTGTGTGTCTATATATATATATATATATATATATATATATAATTCAGGTGATAATGATGTTATTATATGAGAACGTGAGAATGAATTTTTAACGATTATATTATATTTATATGGTCAAAATTAAACCTTAAAAAAGATATATATCATAATTAATTTTTAATTAATTAATTTCTCATTCTCACTTGAATCATCGTCTATATACACACACACACTCACTTCTGTTTAAAAATTATTGGTGGGAACTATCAGGCATGGCCAAACAAAATTTTTTATTTAATAAGTAATAATAAAATAAACAATTTAATATTTAAAAAGTAGTAAATAAAGATCTTAGTGAGTTTGGAGTAATTATTGAAATGATTATTCTCCCTTTTGATGTGAAAGTTATTGAAATGTTAGTGGGTTGGTGGGTTATTCAGTTTAAAAAATGATTGATGTACATCTTACAAATTGTCATTAATCAACTAATGATTTCATATNTCGTTCTTTTCATTCTCCATCCACGTCGTATTTCTTCGTCTTCATCATCGTCTTCTTCATCTTCTTTCTTCGTTTCATTTTTTATTTTTGAACAAGCTCATCTATGGAGTCTTTAGAACAAGCACAATAGTTGGCAATGTTGTACACAACAGTTGAAAATATGTGTGCACAATAATTCAAAATGTTTGTGCACTTAAAAATGTTTGTGCACAACAGTTAAAAATGTTTGTGCACAACAATTTAAAATGTGTGTGCATAACAGTTCAAAATGTTTGTGCATAACAGTTCAAAACGTTTGTGCACAGGAGTTGAAAATGTTATCGTGTTTTAAATCGTGCACAAAACATTTTAACTATTGTGCACAGACACTTAGAACTATCGTGCACAAACATGATTCTCAAAACGTTAAAAAAATGGTTTAACTACAATGGACAAACATTCTTAACCATAGTGCACAAACATTTTAAACTATCATGCACAAACATTTTTTAACTTCGGGCATAATAGCGAACAATGTTTGTGCATTGTAGTTGAAAGTGTCTATGCATAACAATTTAAAATGTTTGTGCACAAACATTTATAACACACGTGCACAAACATTTTGAACTATTGTGCACAAAAATTCTCAATTGTTGTATATAAGCATTTTTAACTGTTGTGCACAAACTTTTTCAACTATTGTGCAGAAACATTTTGAACTGTTGTGCACAAATATGTTAAGCACCGTGCACAAATATTTGTGTTAATGAGCATAAACACTTGTGTTTACTTAAACTCTAAACCAAATAATCGAAAAAAAAATAAATCAAAACGAAAACCTAAAACAGAACATACCTCTTGTTTTTGTTTTGCGAGAGAGGTGTTTGTGCAATCTTTTGTCATCCCTAAGTGAACCCACAACAAGAATGAATAGAGTAGCTGTTAAACGATTATGAGAGCTTTCGATTTAAAAAATGTAGGTTTCATTTTTGAAAGAGATGAAGGAAGCTAAGGGGTTTGATGCTTTCGTAACAAAGAAGTTATGAGCTCTGTGTTTTTGTTGTTTGGAGAAACGGGAACGATTTTGTGCAATGGAGAGTGGGTGCATGCGATGTGAGAGTGGAAGGTGGAAAGTGTGGAATGGCGCCGTGCATTTTGTTAGTGGGCCCTACATATAAAATTGCTTATATGAAAATACGGTGACAGTATTTAGGGTGTACATGTAGCAGCACCCATTGAGTTTTTGTGTATAGAAGACTATATAGATATTTTAAGAATTATAAAATTGGACATCTACGACAAATAAAGTCTTTTACCCTTTTTATTAGTGGTTGAGATTATTGCTACAAGGTATATCCTTCTAGTCGTCTTTTAAATGGTAAATATATAGTGGATGCATTATATATTACTAGTGGGTCTTGTGTCTATCAAGTATTGAATTAGCTGTGACTTCAACGTGAATAATAGAGATGAGTGGTTAATATAAGTTGATAGTAATAACTACATGTAAGTTTGTGTGGGAGAGAGAGAACATAACCACGAATCAATTTTTCTTGAAGGGTGAGTGTGTGTGAGAATGTGACACGTAACCATAATATATGGAATGTGGCTTGAGTGGGGTGAGAAGCAGATACGTATTTGATGCATAGAATTGATAATTAACAAATGAGAAACATGGGAGAAATGAGGTGTGAATAGTAAGAGAAAGTAAGTAGTTGTGAGTAATGGATAATAAAATACACGTTAGTGTCCTTAATATGTGAATGTATAAAAAATAAAACTTAAGAATAATTATAAAAAGATAACTTAGAAACAAAAAAGTGTTTTTTCCTCTATTCTCTTTTATTTATTAGTATAGATAGCGATTTATCATGAATTTTTTTTTTAATTAAAAAAAAAAAAAAAGAGAATTGGCCGTATATATACGTGTGAATTCATACTGTACGTGGGGATGACAAAGACAAGGGAAGCATGTGAGTTTGAAGTTTGAAAAAACGAGGAATATATATTAAAAATATTAAAAATAAAACTAGGAGTTAGGTTCGCGCAGCCTCTATTCTTGCGCTCGTAATACTTTTGAAAAGCATATGCTTCAGACTTTGTTACTGATTCAAACTCATTTTGAAACGTCAAATGCATGGTCACATGGCAGAGACATTATTGTTCTTCTCTTGTTTTGTAGGTCGTCAAAGGAGCCAATTAAACCCCGTGGTTCCTAACTCCCCATCAATAATCGTCTTTTTCAAACATCACGATCATGAAAATTGTCACTCAACTTACGTAAGAGTATGGAAAAGTCCAAGCACCAATAAGATCAATTATTATTTTCCCTAGCACTTGGTCCACCTTCTCACCCCTTCGGTTTAGAGCTGTTGGTTGCCTCCGTCAGGGTGTGCCCAAAAATCATCACAGACTACGCAATCTTGATTGATTCAGGAATATGAGGAATCAACATGTTGGCTACGGATTCCAGAGGAGCCCAATTTTAAATGGGATGTTCAGAACTCCCCAACCATGATGGAAGGTCTTGCGGTGGCTGAAGGCTTATAGTGGGCAAATTAAAGAAATTGGAGAGAGGTGTGTAGAGGGAGCTTTTGATTTCCCTTATTCCCCTTTAACCACAGGAAAGAAACCAAAAAAAAAAAAAAAAAGAGGGCATATTAATGGGGGCAATGACCCCTATATACAGGGCTAAGGCAAATGACTCACTCCTATGTAAAAAAATTAATGAATCATGCATCCCATTATAACAAGATTCATACATGAAGTCCATAACTATACTCATTATGAGAAGCGTTTAATAAAATATGCTCAATAACAATAGTGGCTATAATTAATTGAGCTAAAACAACATACTTAATTATTGACATCTATACTTAATACTGAAAGAGCAAAACATGTTTATTACGCAAACTATCCAAGAGCTACTCAATCAAGTTGGAAAGTTGTGATGCAATTCAAACCAAGTGGTCGAACCGAGTTTGATGACACAGAATCTTTAGACAATACATTTGATCAAGTATATCAATTGCCGAAGTCAATCCCTGCAACAATAATTATTGAGTCTCCATTGCCTACCAGTTAGGTAGCAGTACATTTGATGATAACCTTGACATAGTTGAACTTCCTAACCTCCAAAAACATGCGAGTGATGAAGAAATTGATGTATGCAATGATAGTGAAGAAGAAGAAGAGTTCGATAATGAACTTAGTTCCATAAGTTACAATGACAATTTTGCATTTTCAAATAGTATATATAATTATTTGAGAATTTGTAACACAATTTCATTTGAATATTATGTGTAATTTTCTTATTAACTTTTATTGCACAAATTCATTTTTAGTATTTAATTATTTATAAGGATAATTTATTATTTGTGTATTAAAATAAATAGATAAATATTTGGTTGTATATTCTATTTAATTATTTATTATATTTAATTAAAAAATTAGTTGGATTAAATGTACATTTGTTTAATTAAATTTTAAATTTAATTTTTTAATTTTATATGTAATGTCTTATGTTTAAATAACTATTAAATTATTTATTATATTTAGTAAAAATATTAATGAATTTAATATTTATATAATTATATATTTATTTCATATATAACTTATATAATTAAATAATTGAATGAATTAAATAATTATATTATTAAATATTTATTTAATATATAATTTATTAAATTAAATAATAATTTATCTTTACCATCAGACATTGCCCACAGTAAAATACTAGCGATAATAGTTTCAAAATATTAATAATTATCATCAGTTTTTTATGATAAATTGGACAAATTACCGTCGGCTACAATCGAAGGTAAATTTAATAAAATATTAATATATTATTGTCGAATATCAACAACGGTAAATCGTCATGGTTTTTGTATAAATAGTATTAAATTTCTGTCATAATTAACCGACATAAAATAGAATAAAATATTAATACTATTACCGTTAGTTATAGTAGATGGTAACTGGTTTAGTATGGACCGTTTCTGAACCTCCATTTGCGTCGACCATCGAGGCTTATATCGTCGGTCTCGCTTTCATCGATAAATCTGACGGAAAGCCAAAATTCTGACTGTAATCAGAGAAAAATACGACGGTAATTAACATTTTTCTTATAGTGTTTGTTGTGTAGGATATAGGATCTTAATAATGACATTTGACGTAGCATTTTTGTTGGTAGTTTCTTGTAGAAATGTCTCTTAGAAGCATTTCCATTCAAGAGCTCCTAAACCTTAATTCAAAAAAATAACTTTGCAATTTCTCTTAGGATGCAAGAGGTATCTCTCTGTCACGTCCCAAATCTGTTCGTGACTGCACGTAGGGACACTGGCCTCACGGAAGCATCGTTGAGGTCTAAACATGTTAACATAAATAATAATTAACAAAACAGTTTGAATTATTAATAATAATTAAGTCTAAATATTATCAAATATTTTTGAGATGTCATAACGGTTGCAACCAAGAAATCATGAACACTATGATATTGAAAAACTGAAATAAAAAACGTTCTATGCGTGATGTCTGATATCCTACCTAAAGTTAGCTAGAGCAGAACTTTCTAATAAGTAATAAAAGAACTATGCCCCCACTACAAAGCAGAGCCCACCCAAGACTCGGGAAAACTACTACTACCGTTGAACTAGAGGGTCATTTTTGGGATCCTCAAAAAAAACCTAAAAATCAAAGAAAGCATGGGCATGAGCTGTCATTTCAATGAAATTTCTCAATAATGTCAAGAAGCGAGGGGAAGAATGTCCCTGCCCCATGTATGCCCATTGGGATATCTAGCCCAAATTAAGGTTCTATTTTACTTTGCCTACGGAAAAAATACATTTGACTTCAATGAATTATAACTCATTTGTCGTTTAGTATCTGAACTATAAAAGCATGCAAATGAATCCCTAAACTTCCCTAAATATGTACTTAAGGGTTATGAGTTTGTGTTTCTTGATGCTACTTGATGTTTTAGTTCCTATCTGGGTGTTTGTTGCGCACTTCAAGCTAGATGGGCGTTTTGCTTCCGATTACCTACTGTGGAGAGTTTCTAAAGTTTTTTTCTGCTAGAATCGAGTTGTGTTTCTCTTTTCTCTCATGTAATTTTCTGTTGTTTTTCTCTGTTTTTGGGGTCTCTTACTTTTTTGTGTTTTGTTTGTATTTAGTCATTAGCCTTCGGCCCTCGCACCCGCATGTTTTTGGGTCTTTGGTGAGTGTGAAACTATCAGGAAAAAAAAAACTGCACTTTAGTCCTTTTACTAAGTTTTATGACTATTGTATAATAAAAGTAATAACATGTAAAGTACATATACTATGTAATTCACAGGGTACATGGCATTTTTTTCCTAAAGTAAATGTCTCATCTTATTTGTTTAAATCATTATTGAACGATCGCTTTCATTATAGGTGACAATTCAACATGGTAAATAACCTTCTAAAAGAAATTATATTTACACGTTGAGAAGGGGCCATCGAAAACAACCTCTCATTAGGACAACGTTTCTATTAGGCCTTGATAAAAGGTTGGGCTGTGCCTATGCTGAATGAATGAATGCTTATAAAAGAACGCCAGTGGTATGGTATGGTTTACACTTTACACGGATCCATGGACTCTATGCATAGAGAGGACCACTACATGAGGAGGATCCAAGAATATATATAATCTTATGTACTTCAATAACATAGAAATTGTGGTAGTTTAATGGTAAATTTTGTATGTAATATAGTCTACTAACCTCTCGATCCCTCCTTCTACTTCTAACAACTTTAATTTTGTTTTTACTCGTTTACTTCTGACAACATAAAAAAGTTTATTTCACCCTATAGTCTTTCTTATGAGTTTTAAACTTTTATGTTAATCTTTCCTCCCTTTTGCATTCAATTATAAAAGTTCAATGACAAATTTAACTAGAATAAATTATAAAGTTTTCATCTCTATTTGTACTCATGTAGAAGAATATAAAAAATTATATTTCAATCATCAATGTGAATTAGTAAAACCATTTTATCCTGTTAACTTCACTAAGCATCACACAAGCTTAACATTATCAAATTAATGTTATGTCAATCTCTGAATTATATGTACCAATTGTTTATAAGAATAATTTGTAATATTTTTAATTTATTGTTTTATTTTTTTGATATTGAACCATTTCATTTCAAATGTTATTATTAATAAGTGTTTCTCAAGTATGAATAATGTAAAAAAGATAACTCATAAATAAAATGAAAATATTTTATTTTTTTAATAGCCTTTTAACTTATAAAATAAGAAAATTATTATAAAAAATTGACAACAAAAATTTTTATATTAATTAATTTTATAATTTAAAAAATTTCTTTTTATATATCTATTATTTAATAATATATTATAATATTTATTTGATTACATTATATAAATTTTGACCCCATTTTATATTTTTTGGATCTGTCCCTAGACATGACCATTGAGAAACCCATAATTTCCGCATCAATGTCCCCAGTGGAAAATTTACATATTTATGCCCCCCAACAAAAACTTAATCTTGTATTATACTTCAACAAAAATATTTATGAACATATGGGTCTAGGTCTGAAATGGCCACCCCCTACGGTGATTTTAGACCTTAAATTTTATTTTTTTTAAATGTCTAAAATCGTTACACCATGTGACGATTTCAGACTTCTTTTTTCTTTTTTTTTTTTTAAATATGTCTGAAATCGCTACATCCTGTGGCGATTTCAGACTTTTTTTTTAAAAGGTCTTAAATTGCCACACTCTATGACAATTTCAGATCCAGACCCATACAATTGTAAATTTGTGTTTTAACCCATATTTTAGTATATAAGTTATACCAAAACCATACACAAGTAATGAACCCTCCCCATGCAGGCAGGGCCTATCCCTACCAGTGAAGCGGTAAAATTAGAAGTTCAATGATAGAAACAGTAGAAAGGTTGGAATGTGTCTTTCAGAAAAGGGGGAAAAAAATCTTTGACGGAAATATGATGAACAACATAATTGAAATTTAATAACATTAGAAAAAAAAATTAATATTTGAGGGACCAAACTCATCAACCTACTTATCTTTTTATTTATTTTTATGAATTATACTTAACATTTTTCTTTTTATTTTGTTCATAAAAAATGCTAAGTATCATTTATAGAAAGAGATAGCAAGATAAGTAGATTGATGGGTTAGATCTCCTAAACATTTTCAATAGAAACAATGTTACTAAATTATGAAAAAATATTGTTCTTTACACTATCAACAACTTACAAAGTTATGTTATTAAACATTTTAAAATATTGTTTAGGAACATTTGCTATACTTTTAGCTAGTGATATTTATTATACATTTAGCAACAATTTATAAAATGTTTTGATTTAATAATGTTACTTTTTTTAATAAGAATTTAATAATGTTGCTTAAAAATTAAATATGCAACAGTGAAAGTTAGGAAAAAAAATCCTTTGAAGGCATCTATGCAGGTATTCATCTATATGCTAAAATCTTGGGTTTGATTCCTAAACCCTCGTTGAGATTTGTGAGATGTCTGGACTTTCGAAAGGAACTACCTTTTTTCCCCTAACTATTTTATTACAAGGAAAAGATAATGGCTGCCATGAATTATGTCTGCTGCTTTCGTATTTTCTGTTTAGTAGAAAGGTAGACAGAACATTACGAAGTGCAAAGGTTACAACAGCCCCACATTGTTACATTGAAAGAAATACTATGCAAGAGAATTGAGAATCTAAGAGCTGTTAATTTTACCAAAGATTAGCATTGTACACGTTTAGAATAATTTATTTTGCTTTAGAAAAAAAATAATCAAATGCTTCCCCTTGAACATTTTCATTATGTTATTATGCAAGTAATTAAAATGGCATCATTGAAGCGTGCAACGTGGAGAAATCACATATCATAATTCTCTCGGACATACAGTAATAAGCAACAAGAATTGAATTAGTAAAAGAAATTTATTTTATTAATGTCAAATTAAATCTAATAAGTGAAGGAAACCTACAAATAATGGCCGAAGTTGAGGATCAAGTTTAAGATGAATAGTCTTAGTATTTTAGATGACAATTGAATCTCATTCAAAATAGTGAATAAGTTACCAACGGGAGTTGGTCCAAGTGGTAAGCGGCTTGATATTGCTTAAGCAAGGTCCCGAGTTCGAGACCTTGTGTACGCAGTTATCCCCACTGGGAGACTCACCTGCCATAGCCAGGTGCGCGACCTAAAAAAAATAGTGAATAAGAGAATTTAAAGTAAGAGAAATCTTAATTATACTTATTTTGTGGGAAACATTGTACTAGCTTACACATCATCTATTATTGTATGATATTCAAATGGAACTCACATCCTATTAGGGTCTCATTCAACGGTAGAAGGTGTAAGTTGAAAATGTAACTAATGATGTTCATATCTAAAATTGTTCCAAGTTATTTTATTTTAAATTATTGTTATCCACTTAGTTTTAAGATAGTCGAAGAAGGTTTACGGAGAAAATAGAAGAAGACTACACATGAGAGTGGATAACCAACTACAACCCATTGGCAGAAGCAACACTCCAACAATAGAGCCATTATGGTTAACATATCATTAACTCTAAAACGAGGGAATTGATCCTCTCAATTAAATTTTTCGAGAAAGATTATCTTAAATTTTTTAAGATAATTTAAATAATCATTTTATATACATATACACTTCAAGTACTTCATGTTAAGTAGTTTTTATCTATCTATGTGCCTAGTTATTCAAAACATCGATTTTATTGAGTTGGAGACAATTTTCAGCTAATTTTTCAACTCTAGGGCTCATTCATTCAAATGGCAACAAGTGTCATTCGAAGGAACACTGAAAAATTTGTCCTCGAAGCTAATTTAGTTGAGTCACTCGAATGACTCCATAAGTCATTCGAATGACTTGACCAAATTGATGATTTTTGGTTTCCCAAGTCAAGTCATTGGAATGAGCCCCTGAGTCATTCGAATGACTCATGTCCAAGGGCATTTTAAACATGCGAAAAGCTCATTTTGGAAACAAATGCTTTGCGAGTAAGATATTGGTTTTAGTTTATAAATAGGTTATGTCTAAAATGGTTGAATTGGATTATTGAAAAACATGAGTGAGAAAATGAATATTTTTATTTTGTTGTATTGGATAATGGGTGACGTCTTGTCAAGATCTGTAGCCAACGACTGTAGGCATTGAGCTTGGCGCACCATGACATATGCCCTTACTTGTAAGGGACAAATCATACTAGCACGGTACGGATCGGAGGCCACGTTCCGGTAATATGCCCTCGCTAGTAAAGGATATATCATACTAGCCCGAAACATTGAAATCAATGTCTTAAGTTTGTTAAGTGTATGTTAGAGTAACGGCTCTAACACTTTGTTGATATTGTATTATATCTTGGCACGATGGAATTCCTTAAATACATGGTTTACGAAAAGCTTATGTTGAAACTAAAGAGAATATTTTCTATTTGATACATACATTGTAATTATCATTACCCTTTTTTTCCACTGAGTTTCCAAACTCAATCTTTGTTGTTTTTTTTTTCCTTTCAGATACAGGTGCAGGTCTGAGTTCCATTCCTTCTGCCTCTTAGATTGCAAAGGATTTTCTCGTTGTGGTGAGCCTAACTTGTACTGGGCTATGCTCATTTCTAGGGTATTTGTATTATCTTGTCTTAGAATACTCTAGTAAACCCATAGGCAGGGTCCGACCGATTCTCACTTTCGTGGTCTTGTAGTATTATGTTGATTTGGATTTAAGTATGTAACTTAAGAATTGTTTTGAATTTGCAAACTGCTAGGTTTTCTATGTTTAAGAAACTCCTGAATTTGTGAATGGATTTTATTGGATTGTGATTTGTTATCAGATGTTTGTTTCCTTTGTGGGGATAAGCCTATATGAAAGGGAAACTATGTCTGTTTTTTCTGAAAATTTTGAGGTATCTGAGGCTTGCTAGGGGACGTGGTCCCCTATGCGCTGGTCACGATTCATGTTGGGTCGTGACAAATTTTGTCATCATTTTATGATCTAATATTGTGAATTAATGTGTCATATGATCTAATGCGATAAATTAATACATTTAATACAATATTTATGGAGAAATGTATTATAACCTAAAATCCTTGAAATTCTAAATCTCTTACAAGTTGACTATTTTAATGATTTGTCAAGAGAACATGAAACATTAAATGATGACAAAATTTGATGAGTTTAATTTGAAAAATTGTTAAAATGAACAAGTTTAACGGGAAAGAGTAAATACCCCGGCCACAAGGTACTGGAGAAACCTTCATTTTTCAATTGACAAGGTAAAATGTGATATATCACCATTCATTTCTTAGTTGCATATGTCATGTATGGATTCATCCTCTTTAATTAATAGTGAGAGATCACACTTTATCTTATCAATTGAAAAATTCAATTGAGACCTAGAATGACAACTAACTTGTCCAACACCCCACTACTTCTGCATCCCCCTATCCTTTGCCAACTAATTTCCTTATTAATATTCTGCTAATTTCAACATAATTAATTTTATTGAGAGCTAGGATCTCTGTAGCTTTATAAGTGGAGAAACACATGTGACACTTCAGTGGGTTGCTGCTCATATCACTCCTGGAAGCTACACATTTCTTGATCAACCTA
>QANU01033273.1:106894-121672 GCA_003254905.1 Nissolia schottii
CCCCCCCCCCCCCACGTAAAGGATTTAGCTTCGCTCCTACTGGTGCTTAACAATTTGTTTACAATTAATTACTATAAGGCAATTTCATTCTTGCCTATTTGATGTTTATTTTTTCAAGTTTAACTACGTTGTTGTTGTTTTTAGTATTTTTTTAATCCGGTGTTATATTACTATTTTTGTATTCATTTTGCAGCACCCTCCTATCTTAGTCATTACGACCGTAGTGACGCCCTTATCTGTTTGCACATCGCCTCTCACCCTTCTATTTGTAGTGCTAGTCTCCTCATTCTTTTTGACTCGTGTGTAAAAAAGTTCTGGTGTGTGTTATTGATATGTCTTATTTTGTGACACGTCTATTTGTTGGATTTTATTTTGTGTGACTGTAAATATGTGCTATTACTAGTGGTTATCATTGGTTTGTGTAATATTTGGAGGTTCTGATTCTAAAACGAGTCTTTAAATTGTATTAATTGGTTAAATTTTTGTTTAAATTTGTCCTAGTTTTGTTTCGAATAATGGAAATTCTAGAGCATCGAAGATGGGTGTATGATAGAATTCTTCCAAATCGAGGTGGCTATGTGAATGCATTTTTGATAAATTTGGATGAATTTATAAATTTTGCGTGTCAACTACCCAAGTATTTGACTGAGAAAGTCATTAGGTGCCCCTGTTTGTTATGCAAAAATAAGAAACATCACGATCCCGATGTAGTAAATGTTCATATCTTGAGGTAAGGGTTTACACCTAGATACTAGTATTGGATATCTCATGGAGAGGAAGTGCCTCAAGTTAATGTAGACTTTGATATGGATTCAATTCATGAAAGGGGTGATATTGACATGCATCATGATCAAACAAGTGTGGTCTATGAACATGTGGATAGGTATCAAGGCATGGTTTTTAATGTTGTTGGTTTGGAAAATAGGCAAGAAGCGAGTGAACCAAATATAGAGGAGCCTTTGAATATGGATGCTTCTAGGTTATATGATATGTTGAAGTTAGCTCATGAACCATTATGGTCAGGATGTAAGCTGCTTTCAGTGTTGTCTACGGTTGTTAGGATGATGAGTCTGAAATCTGATTACAATATAAAGAAGAATAAGAAGAAGAAGAAGAAGAAGAAGATGATGATGATCACAACGAGGAAGATGATGAAGTAGATGGTGAAGAGGATGATGGAGATGAAGAATAATAAAATGATTCCTAAAGTTATTTCTGTGTTATTATTAATGTTATGACTTCTTCCAACTTTTGCAATGTAGTTAATATTAATTTTATGAGTGATTATATTATTGCAATGTGTTATTGTTACTTCTAAAACTGATTATAGTAAGACAATGTGTAAAGACTGGTACCAACGGGAAAGAATAGCTGGAAATAATCTCTGTATTTTAATATGGAAACTGAATTCCAGTGGGGAATTCAGATACAGAACCTTGCAGAAATAAAAATAATAGATAGCACACATTCACTAGAAAAGTCACGTCCTGGGAGTAAGGGTCCCTTGGCCCTCCTATTCCTTCAAGTTCCGATTGGTGCCTTCTTCCTTTCCCCCTAATCTGTACTTATTCTCCACGTTAGGAAAGAATCATGGGATGTGCTTGATTTTCTCCTGGAATCCCTCACTTCCCTTTTTATTCTCTAACTAATTTATTAATGATTTATTCTTCCCCTTATTTCTCCTAATCCCAATCTGCTGCTCAACAATTAGTTTCCTTAATCCCTGATTTGTTGCCCATTATTCTTAATTCTCGATTTGTTGCCCATTATTGCGTTATTGCACTTTCCTCTTTTGTATCTTTTGGAATAATGAAAAGGAAAGGGAATTATTTTCTTTCCTTTTTGGTTATCCATCTCAGCTTTAGCTGTAGTTGCTGTTGGGTATGTAACAATACCCTCCCCTTGAAGGATCACCTTGTCCTCAAGGTGACGGTTGAGACTCCCTCTTGGGTCCCAAATCTTGAAAAAGTAGCAAAGCATGCTTCCATTGCACTCATGTCCTTCTGGGTCCCAAGAATGTGACCCAAGTCCACTCTGCAACCTGTCTTGATTTTCAAAAATAGGCGACGAATAATTTTCCTTCTCAATCACAAGAGAGTGTTTCTGCCCTTGCTTCACAATTGCGGGCAAATCGACCCTTGCCTCCTTTGGGACTTCCATTAATTCATCCATATCTTCTTCCCTTTTTGCATTCATCTTTGTTGTCCCCTCTAGCTCCCTCCTTGGTTTCCTTAAAATTTGAGTTCTGCGAATGGTGACCAACAAACACGTCGTCCATTCCCTTATCTGCCTTCGCCTCTTCTACCACCTTCTTCATCTCCATCTTCTCCAACAATGGTTCTGTCTTTGTCATCTTGTCATTCTTCTCGGCATCAGACTTCTCTATTTTAACCAACCAATCACACGCTCCTTCGCCCGAAAAGACTGGTATATCCAGCTTTTTGTTAGCTTCGAACCGCCTAGGTTCATGGTCATCTTTGTTTCTTTCCTCCCTGCCCCCCAACCCTTCTCCATCTCCTCGGGGTTCTTCACCGTTGTTGCTGCCTGGTTGCTGCTGTTGTAGCATTTCCCTGACTTGCCTTAACAGATTGGCAAAAAAGGTCTCTAATGCTTGGGTTTGGGCGTTGCTTATTTCTTCCATCCTCTTTTCTAAAGCTTCAATTCTAGATTCCATAGCGGAGCGCGTAGAAACCATGCACAGACCTCCTAGGATCGGTGCTCTGATACCAGTTGTAAAGACTGGTTCCAATGGGAAAGAATAGCTGGAAATAATATCTGTATTTTAATATGGAAACTGAATTCCAGTGGGGAATTCAGATACAGAACCTTGCAGAAATAAAAATAATAGATAGCACACATTCACTAGAAAAGTCACGTCTTGGGAGTAAGGTTCCCTTGGCCCTCCTATTCCTTCAAGTTCCGATTGGTGCCTTCGTCCTTTCCCCCTAATCTGTACTTATACTCCACATTAGGAAAGAACCATGGGATGTGCTTGATTTTCTCCTGGAATCCCTCACTTCCCTTTTTATTCTCTAACTAATTTATTAATGATTTATTCTTCCCCTTATTTCTCCTAATCCCAATCTGCTGCTCAACAATCAGTTTCCTTAATCCCTGATTTGTTGCCCATTATTCTTAATTCCCGATTTGTTGCCCATTATTCCGTTATTGCACTTTCATCTTTTGTATCTTTTGGAATAATGAAAAGGAAAGGGAATTATTTTCTTTCCTTTTTGGTTATCCATCTCAGCTTCAGCTGTAGTTGCTGTTGGGTATGTAACACAATGCAATTATTATACTACAAAAAAAAATTAACCTCAAACTTTTTTTTTTGGCTCCTTATTCTATTTTCTCAAGTTCGCAACATCATTTCCCTTAATTGAAAAAGGCAGCAATGTCTCTCATTTTGCTCCTTTTCATTTTTTCTGAGTAAGAGAGCCAGATGAAGCGAAGCCCACAGAGGAACGAAGCCATGGGCGACGAAGACAAGAAGCGAAGAACAAAAATTTAGGTCATGGCTAGGTGCGATTTTCTCTTCGCCTATCATTTCTTATCTTCTTTTCTCTTCTTTTATGTTGGTTGTTTTTTTTAAATTTTTTTATTCTTGTACCTTGTGGTTTTAGGGTTTAGAGTCCTTTCCCATAACCACACCAAGAAGCAAAGCCATAGACTAGGAAGACAAGAAGCGAAGAACAACAACTGAGGTCATGGTTGTCCTTTAACTAACCTGATTTTGGCTATGTGTAAACTTTTATTTATTAGCTTCTCAATTCTCAAACCACTTTTGTTCATTTGATGCTACTTTTTGGAATCCACATGATAATATTATTGTTCTTGTTTTGGTTCTGAGATTGGTGTAATTGTCAGAAGGGGCTAGGTTTTCCATGAGAGTAGGACAAAGTGGATAGTTTTTAATTAGCGTATAGATGGAAATTATTGAGGGTGAACACTATCAATGCCTTTGATGTAATATGGCATGCTGGAATTAACAAATAATGGCTACCACATTTTGGGAATTTTGATGTAGCCATTATTAGTTAATTATTTTCTCATCATATAAGTGTTTCTATGGGCTACTTTATCATTTGAGTTGATCTTTAATGACCTCTCCTCTCTTTGGAACCCCACATCTTATTTTCATCATTCTTTTTAAATGTTTTTGAACTATCCTTTGAACAACACTTAGTTATATGATTTTGTATAGGACTCTAGATATATAACTAATTTGGGTTGCTTCATGTACTTGTTTATCTCAGTTACATGATTAATGTTTTCTTATTGCATACCCATCTTGTTTCTTCATTTATTTGGTTGAGAAAGATGGGCATGAACTATTTTCATTGAAAGAAAGGTGCTTTCTCATGTAACATCATTTTGTACATGTACAATTTCTTCATTTTAGCTTTTTATGAGGCTATATAGGCTTCTGGAAGGGGGAAGAGGAAGGAACAAAACTATGATGCCGACTCTGAAGGCTCTTCTAACAGCCTCCAATGTCATCGTAAAAAGGAACACAGTTTGAGACACAAAAGGGAGAGGAAGCATAAGGAGAGGAGGTATAGAGGTAAGAATTTGAGGAAAAATACAAAGAACCTCTGAGATTCCAATGGATACCAGTCTTTGAAGGATGATAAGGACAGGCGATATCCTATTCAGTCGCGTTCATCCATATCAGTGCGTGATATCATGATTGCATTGCTTCCATCTATTCGCAACTATGTAAGCCTGGCATGGAATTATATTATCTTTACTTTTTTGTATTTACAATTTTTTTAATACAAAAAAACCTCATCTTGGAATATCTTGGAGTTTCTGTTTTAGATAGAGGATGAAGAAATAACTTCTTAGGCATTATATATGATTCAGTTCACACTCTCTTTTCATTTATGTTCTTTGTTGCATGCTTTCCTTTTTGCATTCATTATCATTGAGCTTGTATTATGTGTAACAAACTGTCACTTTATCATTCATGCTTGGAGGGATTGATGGTGTGAAGTAGCTCAATGTGTTTGTTTTCCATTAGAGTGTATCTATTTGTGCTTGGAGGGATTGATGGTGTGAGAGAGCATTTATCCAACTTAGAGTGGATGTTGACTTGACATTTTAATTTGTTTGTCAATTGTCATTGACTGTTTGGTGCTTTTGTTCCTCAAGAATAGATTAATTATCTTGTCATGTCACTAGCTTGAATATGTTATATTTGATTTGTATATGGAGGATCCAATCAAAGATATAGAGGAGAAGAAGGATGTTGATCCAATCGAGGAAAAGAAGGAAGACTCAATAATAGAGGAAAAGAAGAAGCCTCTAAATTTTGATTTGAACAAAATACTTGAGCTGGAATGCGAAAGCTACTAGAGAAATTAAGATTTTGAGCTAGCACAAGTGGCTCATTCTATTAAAAAAGAATTATATGCCAAACATTTACTATAGAGAATTATATGTCTATTTTTTTCTACAATCATTGTAAAGACCTATTTAGAAAAGTAGTTTATTTAAAAGTTATTATAATAATACATTCATAATTTTCATGGTTTTTGTGATTGTATAGCAAAAAATATTTAGAGAATTTTGCGTGGGAAGTTTGTTGTAGCAAATTTGTGTAACAACATAGTAAGGTATTTTTCCACCCATTGAGAGCCATATTATGGAGGAGTATAAAAGTTTTAACTTTCAGCTATCTTGTTGCTATCTTTAGACTTGATCTGCAATAAGCTACTGAAATGTGGTTATTTGATAAAAGAAATGTAAAATTTTAGTTTTGATCCCATCTTTTTATTTTATGGAAGAATAAATTAACCTGCAACCTTTAGTTATGCTTCCCTTAGACAGATTTTTGAGGCTTTTTTCAGCCTCTCCATATGCCTTTAACTTTTGCAAGAACACATTCGCATTGGCCATCACTATTTTCATAGTTTTTACTACCACTGGTACTGTTCTAACTACAACTAGTATCTGGACAACATTCTAGATTTGAGACTTGATTGACGTTGCTTGATCTTCTTGAATATTTTGTTTCTTGGAAGCATGCCTTTGTTTCAATCTGCATCCAAATGGTACCGAGTGATGCTTAGAATTTCCATTCTATTTTCCTTGTAAACGATGTTTAGCTTGTCTAGACTTGACATTTTTAGAAAATATTCTGGTAAAAGTTATGTTGTAAGCTACGCACACCAGAGTGTCAATCCAAGCTGCACATACTAACACTAATTGTAATTTCAAAATTTGAATGTGTCTGTATGATGTATGTAAGAAGTCTATCAAGTGTGATGCCAACTATCCGCCACTACTCTCTAACTGCTACACCCGTTTTTGTCCTTAACAAGAATTAATTGTACAATATCTATTACTTTGGTTAACACGTAAATTGCCATTGCCAACTATTCACCACTACTCTAACTGCTACCCCCACTATTCTAACTGCTACCCTTAAACGCCACTTGGGTATCCAATTTTTTTTTTTCTTCCATTTTTTTCCATTTCAACATGCACACAAAGTGCATAATAAAGAACCCACCTAACAAACAAGGACTTGAATGTTGGAACTATTGTGAGGATACGATGATGAGGTTTTGAGTTTCTTTTAAGGGAGAGCCATAACGATGGCGACTTGCTGGTGTTGAGTGAGGGTGAGGGTGGATTGCATGTTGGTTTTGGGTTATGGTGATGATGAAGATGGTGCCACAGTGATGACTTGTATGGTTATTTGATGATGATATCTTGGTGGCAGAGGTGGTTACGGTGAAAGGAGGATGGTGTGATGAAGAGGACAATGACTGCGTGGAGCTGAGGTGGTGTAATGGCGGGGCTATGGCGATGAGATAATGATGTTAATGGTGGTGGCGTTAAGATGAGGAGATGGTGATGATTTGTATTCTTGGTGGTAAAGATGATGATGATGATGATCATGAAGGTGATAATGGTGAAGCTAAGGTGGTGTGATGGTGGTTGCAAAAAGGGTTGGCTTTGGTGAGGAAAACGATGGAGATGAAGATGATGGCAAGGTGATGATGGTGGTAAGGCGGTGGTTCATGGTGGAGAGAGGAAGGTCGTGAGGTGTGGGTTTGCTGATGAGGAATATGATGGTGAGGAGAGGATGAATGAGGAGGAGAAGACTTGGAGAAGAATGAGTGAAGGATTGATGAGTGTGGGGGTGTGTTGGCATGGAGTGGCCGAATGGCCACTTTCTTGGTGTGGCAAGGGGTGTTGACCACATGGCAAGCTAAGGCTCGTCACCCGAGAAACTAACGCGACGCACCTATTGTATGAGGTTAAAATGAAATGGAAAATAGTAAATATAAAAGAAACAAAAATGTTACATGTACACTCAATTTTATACACTCATACATATACTATTAATAATGCACAAACTTTATTCTCATGAGTGCACAAATATTATAAACTTATAGATGATATTCTCAATTATACTTAATTAAGTGCACAAACATTACATGCATTAAAACACAAACTTTATGTATATAAGTATAGGGTGTATGTATGGTGTATATTTTTTTGTGCACGTGTAGCATCACTCTAAAAGAAAACACTGTAAAAGAGGGCTATACACTGGTCCTCGGCCTTTGACAAGCTTTAAATAGAGTGGAAATCGCATCGTGAAATACGTAGGGAAAAACCTAATTCAAAATAGAAATTCCAATTCGCCGAGTGTTAAAAGTTTCGGAATCGTCACAGAGTAATGATGACAAGACTTAAGGTTCCATAAGGGTATAAGATCAATTCCTGAGACTCCCCAATGGGTCTCTTGGTCAAGAATTAACCTAGTGAGGCTTGATAGTTGTGTGTTGAATCGATAAATCGATAAACTAACGACAGTAACTCTTGATGGCAAACTAGACCAATTAAACTCTAATAAACCAACTATTTCGACGCACTATAACCACTTGATTTAATTATATTTAATTATGATAAATGCTAAAAAAGCGGGATGTTACACTGACAACTCTAATTGAGTTTGTTCATCCATTCGTATTTCATATCTTATAAAACGAGGATATATAACACAACTCTTAAAATAAAGGATAAGGTTCTTAATCAGTGATTATCTGAAGTTGTTGAGCCTGACCAACCAAATCGGATTTCTTCAACCACGTGGAATTCACATGGTCATCATCTACACTTGATATGGGTCTTATACCTGCACCCAGCACTGACTTCGAGGTGTGACCCATGACTCGGAAGCCTTAGTGTTTGTTTTGGTTTAACACTAAGGAATGGCTCTATGACTTGGCTTTGTCCTTACTCCTCAGTCCTCTAAACCCTCCAAAAGTGGCAAGTCTCTTGTTTCAGTTCTGCCCGGTGTTTTGCTAGAAAAGAAGATGCCCTTCTTAGGCACAAATGTCAAGCTCATTGTGGTAGGGCCTGCATGAATCAAGCGCATGCTTGTCTCACTTTTTACAATTATTGGGGATACAACTTGGGGACACATTCCCCTGTTGAAACATAGTCTATTACGCGTCGTGATGCCAAGAAATTGTTTCTTAATTGGGAACTCCCTTCATGGTGGTGGTTGGCTGGTTGCTGGTTATGAAGTGTTACGCCTTGTTTGACCCACTTGTAATGCAGATAGATCATGGATCACCTTGTAATGTCATAATATCTCGTCGCATAGAATATTCGTCTTCAAATTATTAATTTCTAAATCTCTTTTAATAATTTTTTTTATATCTCCATTAACTTTTAATTAACAGACTACCCGTCATCTGGTCTACGTCTTCTTTAGATCTTCATCTCACATGTTTAAACATAGGTATTATCCTAACTTTCTTTCTAATTCATTCGCTATTAATACTATTTTGTCTAGACATCCTCATCCCCCTAACATTAAATTTATTCTCGTGTTGATTTTTTTATCGCTAAGCGCCCAGGCCGGTCATGTTTGAATTGAACCACTAGACCGGAAAGCACGAAAAGCTAAATAAGATCCCTCTCTGCATATTCCCGATAGGAGCAGGTAAGCAATAGACAAACAAATGCGGTTGATATCTGCTACAGTGTTGCTGCTGATGCTGTTTACTTTTATATCAACCAATCCAACGTAGGATATTGTTGGAATAGCCCATCGACAGTCACGCAGTGCACTTGACTCGTAATAATTCTGCTTGAGCACTGGTCGTTTCTTTTGCACAGGAATGTTTGCTTGATCATCATTATTGGTTTGTGACTCGGAAATTGACTAGATATCAAGCTCGGCCATGAGTTGATTAGATATGTATCGGTATGTCGAGTTAATGAGCCAAATCTGATACATACAAATGAAAGTTATTATGCGTGGCAGAACAAAAAGCTTTGGCATGTTAGTGGTGTGCAGATATCATGGTTGTAAAAATACTCACCTTTACTGCAGCACATATTTATGTAGGACTCGTGTGACAATGAATTAAGTGGTCATGTTACAATGAACTCACCACTTGTAGCCGAATTGTCACCTATAAGAACATAAATCAACCGGGTGCTCCAAATAATTTCTTTTTGATAAATGCGCTGTAGTCAGTTAAGAATGATGCTGATAAAATGATCCATTGTATTTCATCCCATTTTTAGGTCACAGTAATTGTCATGTTTGAATGTTAACGTATCATCACTACGACAAATTTGACATTTAGTAACAACTAAAAATTGTGGGTAAAGGTGCAAAGATTGTTAAAAAAAAAAAATGCAGATTGTGGGTACGTGTATTCATTCATTTAAAAAAAATTTACAAAAGTCATCCACATCAAAAACCTATACCAGCATTGTCTGTATATTTGACATGACTACACCTATGATTTTAATGTTGCTACTATAATGTTTAGTGATAGTACATGTTCTATTGAGAAAATTGTAGACATATACTTATAGTAATTAACCTGTCTTTTTTTAGTGACGGATTTAAAACTATCTCAAAAGTTTACATATATTTTGTAGTAACAAATTTAAAGCTATCTCAAAATCGAAGATATATTTTTTAGTTATAGATTTAAAACCATCTCAAAGTCGTAAGTAACATAATAATGAGAAGAATATAATGAACAAAACAACATAATAACAACCGAAATCTAACTCTATTATTAGTGGAGGATATTAGTGTCACTTGAACAAATAAAAAAGAAGCCAATGTAATTTTACTTAACTTTAAAAAATATGAATATGAATGTAATTTACCTTAATTAACAAAATCTAAAAAGTAACAAGTTTCAATCCAAACCATCCGAAAAAAGAATGGAACAAGACAAACTAGATACAGTTTGGATTGAACTGAGGATCACTTTGGCTTAGTTGGTGCACCACACACTAAACTTTGATGGTGCATAGCAAATTATTCGCTCTAAAATCTAAGATACCTAGCACTGCATAGCATCGAGTCTAACACTGTAATTCTAACCAAGATAGATGCATCTTAGCACGTTTTCTTGGTTCAAGTAACAGTGAGACAAATCGAAACACTGGGGCCATGGGTTCCATTATCTACACTTGGAAAATGTTAACCAGTTACAAGCTAATAATTAAGGGGAGATATTATAGTTGACAGAAAGAACTTTAGTATTTCCGACATTGTAGCAGTGGGGCTTCTAAACCAAACAGCCGTCTTTGCAGCAATTTCAGCAGTTGCTTTTCGATCCTAATGAGTAAAAAAATACTATTTATCACAATTCAATGTATGTAAATTTTACTGGGCAGCAGCAGTGACGGTCCTTCAGCAATTGATATGCATTTTGGCATCTGATTGCACCCTTGGCGCGCTTTAGATCAAAGGTTATGGATTTGCATACGCGTGTTCTTCTCAATGACAGATCATGCAAGAATAACAGATAAGCCTTGTCCCACTATGTTGGGGTTGGCTACTTGGATCAAATGACGTCATAATGACTGCTTGCATGCGTGTATTCTGCTCAATGAAAGATCATACAGAGACAAAAATATAGACAAATAGCAACATGTTGATACACATTCCATTCCCCAATTTGCCCACCTGATTAGATTTTGAAAAGAATAGCCAACCAAATTGTTGTTTCTATCTACTTGTTTTTCTCTGTGTACACACATATCTTAGACCCTTCTGGTATGTGCCTATCTCCAACTAATTTAGAGTCACAATGAAAAGGTCATTGTGCTTTTTTACTTTATCAATCATAACCTACCAACCCTAGGAGACCCTTTTTTTTCCTTCCACATTTATATCCACCAGCACATTCTGTTAGCCAAGAAAACCTTGGTTATCACACATCAAGAGAAAGAGATCAAAATGAAGGTAAGTCTAAACTTCCAAATTTAGAATGAAGCATTTCTTTCAAACCTTCAGCCTCACCCCTGCCTTTACTTCTTGCAGTTACTCCAATGGGTACATCGAAAGCTTCGGCAGAATAGTATCGATCCTTTCAAGGATTTCACACTTGGTATTCAGCTGCCCTTATTCTCTCTTTTCCTCTAATTTTTATCTTGCTTTTTCTTCATGTGAATGATGATCGTCTTTAAGGAATTCCGCGAATGCTAAAAAAAACCAATCATCAGTCTTTCAAACTCTTGACACAACTAACTGGATGACTGGCTGTTAACTGTCCATCAATGCAGCGGCACAAATAATATGCACTGCATTAATTTTACCTAGCTGCAACAATACATGTGAACAATCATCTAACCCACTTCATTACAAGACAGGCTTTGCTCCACCCTGAACCAAAATAGACAACTTCTGAACAACTGCACTCAAAAGTTGTGGGCCTCACGCCTCTGTGAGTGCGGTTGCTCAAAGGTTGTTTATTTTAGTCGTCATAATATTATATCCTTTTTCCTACTTGGGGCACCACGGATACTTGTTGGGAATACGAGAGAGAAAATGAGAGGAACAAATCAAAGGTTAGATTCAAATTGAGGAGAGGAAGAGAGAATTTTCCCTTGCTAGAGTAAAAAAATCAGGTCTTTTTGCAGATTAGGCCTTTTAAACAGATCAGGATCAGGACCACTGTTTTTCTTGAGACATCTGCATCCCACTCTTAACAGGGTTGCAACCACTGACCAACCCCCTTCCCTCCATGTTCTGTATTTCTCTTTACAGAGCATGAGAGTCAGTACGCTTCACCAAAAAGCCATACATAGAAACTGTGGATTGAGATCATCATTTTTGCAAATTTTACCCGCACAATAATTTTGCTCTTGGAACAACAATTTCAGGAAACCCTTGCACTTGCCTCACGGTGCAGCCAACGCTCGACAATCAATACTCCCATCCGAAGCCAAGCTTCGGCGCCATGGATCAACCCGGTTTCTTAAAGCCTGGGTTTGGAGACAACAGAGAAGAAGAAGAAGACAAGTGCCAGCAAGACACACCTGCAGGCATCTCCGCGCTCTTTGAAGGCTTCCTCACAATCGGAACTCTCGGCGCAGAAGCAGCCGCCAACGAGCCGGCGACGCCAACGTTTGCCATGCCTCTCGAAGACATAACCATGAACAATGCTGAGGTGACGGAGAACGACCTGAAGCTCATAAGCCATGAGCTCGAGAAGTTTCTTGAGGCCGAAAAGGAGGAAAGCTTCTACGAATCGTCGGGGAGAAACAGCCACGTTAGCACCATCACACTAAGCGGCAAGCAAACGGTTGGATCTGAAGCTGAAGATTATGCAAACAAAGATTTGTGTCCACTGCAAGGATACTTGCTACGGTCATCGGTTGAACTTCCGGAGACGACACAAGTGAGGAAAGAGAGGGCGTCGCTTGCGGAGCTGTTTCACAAGACAAGGACAGCAAGCGAGGACTGCGTAGAGACAGGAGGGAGAGGAGACGCACAAGCCAAGCAAACACACAAGTCTGCCATGCATGTTATGAGAAAGATGTTGAAGAAAGTCCACATTTCTTCAAAGAGCTGCAACACCCATGGCGACGATGCTGATTCTGCTTCGACCAATAAAAGGCTCCATAAGGTAGGTCTCTATCTATCACCAGATCTTCTGCTTCAAAGGAAATCCAAATGCGTGCAGTCACATATTTATAAGTCAGGAGCTATCAACAAGACAGTAACAAAAACTTAGCTGGTTTACTTGTTTTCATTAAGAAGAATAATAATAACGATAATAATAAAATTAGTTGACGGGATTCCAGCTTTAGGCCTCTTAATTTTTTTAGTCTAATTGTCCTCCTAACAACTCTTATGAATGACACTTGGCAATAATATTTTCTTTTCTTCCTATTTTACCCCTGAATTGCCGAGTGTCTTTATGAAAACTGTTAGGAGGATAATTAAGCTAAGAAGTTAAGAGGGCTAAGCGTTACTCTTTCCACAAATGTAACCGTGGTAAGAAAAGGTAAGGCGCTAAATGTCACTCCGGGTCTGGGAAGTCTTGGCTCCCGGAAGAACAAGCTCAGCTATAAAAATAAGCTATGATTTCAACATGAATGTCTTGAGTACGTACTGAACCAAACCATCATATTGTAAACTTGGCTCGTTCATCTGGGTATGTAGGTTCTACGTATGTTCCACAGAAAGGTCTATCCTGAAAACACCATAAATGTGAAGGACTTCACTAAATCCAACAAAGGTATGTTCAAGAATGTTGTTACCCATGACTGCTGCCATGAATACGATGACGGAGACGCCGCAAACCCAGACATAGGCGGAAGATTTCATTCAGATACCAATTCAAGAAAGTGGTCCCAACACTGTGAGATCAACTGCAGCCCGCCGCAACAGGAGCTGAGCTGCGGTGCTTCAACTGGAAACAATGAGCACTGGATCAAAACAGATGCAGAGTGTAAGTACTATATATCTCTAGCATCCAATTCCTTAAACGCACGCACGCGCGCGCATGCTAATTCGACGATAATCTTCCATTACCTTCTAGAATTATTTACTGAACAGAACACAAATTATGTTGCAAAATCTTGTCCTTGCCACTTATTGGAATCTAAGAAGTTCTACCATAATTTCTCTATATTTTTATGAACTCTGACACATCTATGATTTTTGGCGTTGTAGACTTGGTGCTGGAGCTGTAACAACTGAAGCCGTGAGAAAGTGGTATTGAGTTGAGCCCTGTAAGAGAGACTTGTAAAATCTAGTATTTCATAATACTTGATCGTGTTATGTGTGTACTTCTGAGTGAAAAGTGATAATGCATTTAATAAAGATGTGATTTTCATGAACACTTGGTATTATCATGTAGACATGTTTTGGACTTTTGGTTACTTTTACTAGTTTCTTGTGGATTTCTGGGAATCATTTTTGCATCACAACTCAAGTGCCTATGACGTCTGCGGCCTAACATGCAGAGTTGAATGTATCAAAATTGCTATTTTAATTTTGTTGTTGAAAACAAATGAAAAGGAACAAGTGGCGAACAAAAGAAATACATCATTGACAACGGGAATGGAGTTCCAGGAATTGTGAATAGGTCACTAGAAGAGAGAAGATGATAAAAAAGAAAAAGGGAAGAAATCAAATCTCTCCAACCTCTCAACATATCAGAGAGAGGAAAATCCTTCTAAAAGGATCATAGAGAGAAGAGAGAAGCTTCAAAGGTACAAACAATGCATTAGGATTAACCTAGGGATCTCCAACCTATAACACAATGTATTGTCAAGGGCATGTATATTGCCAAGCAAAAAAGAACAAAAATAAATAAGTAAGAACAAAAACAAACCCTTAAGATTTTCAGTTGTTGTCAATCAAATAGTCCTCGTTCTTTCTCGCAACGGTTATCAAATCGTGAATCAATTAGCAAATTGGATGATCTATCTTCCAAATTGTGAATCGTATTTTCTTTTTCTAATAGCAAATCAAATTGTGAG
>QANU01033273.1:131937-254764 GCA_003254905.1 Nissolia schottii
CTATTTTCTATTTTCTTTTTCCTTTTCTATTTTTCTTTTCTCTGTTTTCTATTCTTAATAATAATATTATTATTATAATAATATTATATTTAGTAAATATCTTAGATTAAGGTTTCCTAGGGTTTCTGGGTCAGTTCTGCTCCCCTTTGATCACGTTTTATCCGAAGTCTCTCGTACCCGGTTGTCCAAAAATACACCAGACATACCGCCGCGATCTACTAGGTCTCCCGGTCATACTGGTATGTCAGGTTAAGGTATTTGTGAACTTTTCTCCGTGAGAGTATGTTTCACAGCTACCTTTGGGTCCTGACGGGACTTCCGGTGTTGGCCAAAATTTAACCCAATACTCGCACCACCTCGTGAGCTTACAAGACCTGTATTTGGAATGGTAGTTTGGATTAAACTCATTAATAATGAATTTCCAGTCTAAATAACCGTTTTGCAACCACTTTTAATTATGCGAATTTGTTAATTCCGCGAAATCTTTGCAAGGGGAGAAATCTGGGATGTTACATCTGGCGCTCATAGATATTTACTACTGAGTTTGGGTTGTGAGGTCATTGACCCCGCACTGCTCTAAGTCATCTATCATGTGATCTACTGTTTGTGCCTAAGGCTAGTGTTTCCTAATTAGCTAATCTTGTTTATTAGTCCAGATTCAAGGATTAAGGTCCCACACTTAGGACAACATTCCCAGATACGAGAAGTGCATTACAACGGACATCTTAAGTACCAAGTCTTGCCTTAGCCAGAACTTGCCTCTTGTTAGGGTCCATGCCTTAATCGGAATCTTTATTTAAAGTCTTATTACATCAAAATCTAAGTGTTAAAAAGTGACTATGAAGGAGAGATCCATCCACTTCCAATGTAGATGATTTACATAAAGGTAGATCCCAAATAGAATATTTATTCACAAGTGGATATGTAATTATATCATGACCCTCAACAAGATTATGGAGTGTGTTGACTTTGAGACTTGAAATGATAATACTAAGAAGATGTGAGATACTGTACTCTTTTTCTTTCCTTAATCAAAGTTTTTTATATCTTACAATTTTTTTCTTGATAAGATTTTTAGTGAGACAGTTTTCACTAAGGATATTGTATTATTTTTCTTTCACTAAGAATTTTTTCCAATGAGTGAGAAGTGTTTTGAAAAATATAATTAGGTGAATGTCATTAATTGATGAAATTTTTAGATATTTGATATGTTTATATATTCCTCACCTTTAGTTTATTAATAGTGTTTTGATAATAAGAATAAGATCATTGTATTTTCTCTATATCTCTTTTTTTTTTCTTTTTTTTTCTTTATCACTCTTCTCAATAATTAGTTTTATAACATATCTAAGTTTTGTCCTTTCACGGATGCCCCACGTCTCTCCTCTTGTCGAATCCGTATTGAAAGTGCGTGCCGTATGAAGACATAATACTTTTTCCATAATCAAACAATCTTGCTTTAATTGTGATAATTGTTTTCGAATAAAATTGAAAAGAAAATACACAAAGAAAAAAACTTCGAAGTGAAAAGATGCATATTTCAACTTTTTAATTTCACTATTATTTTTTTAATAATGTTATTTATATAACTAAAAAATATTTATCTACATTCAATCAAATAGAATCAAATATTATAAAATAAAAGAAAACCCTTTTTTTTATATACAAACACACATATTTAATATTACTTATTTCTAAATTTGATATTATTTAACCCTTTTGGATAATCTCAAAAAATAAAAATAAAAATTTGCTTATCCTTTCTCAGTCACTCCGAACCACCACTTGCTCCATTTTCCATAAAACCAAAAACACACAGTTCCAATTTGAAAGGAACAAGGAGAAATATTTACATGTCCTATGTCACGTTTAATGTATAATATAAAAATGTTGTAAATCACCAATTTTTTATATATACTTTTTCAACATCATAAATTAAAATTAATGATTCAAGATATTCTCTCCAAGATATAATTTAACTCTATACAAAAAAAAATATTAAATTAACTATGGTCTAAGACTATGCAAGTATGAAATCTGTTTGCACGGTATTGGATAAACTTATCCAATCTTTTATTAATTTATTCAGTTCAACACACATACCAAATTAAATAAGCTAATTGACAAGTTAATTTGACCTACAAAAATGAGATTAAACTTGATAATAGTGTGATAGATAAGAAATCATGAAATAATAATAATAATGATATTAATCATAATGTAATAATAAAAAATAATATTAATATTAATCATAATAATAATAATAATAATATTAATTATAATAATAATAAAAATAAGAAGAAAAATAAAAAAGAAAAAGGAACTGACTTATCTCATTCACCTTTATTGAATCTTCTCTTATTCCAAAGACGGTAACAAAACTGAATCAAATGTCATCCTAAGAGGCCAAATAATCTCCCATCCATTACCAACCCCTACCCATTCGTTCTCTTTCGTTTCGTGTGACCCACAACATTCCCATGTCCGAATAATACATAACTAACAAAACCCACACACAACACAACCGAGAAAGAGGACTCTTTCTTTTCTTTCTTTCTTTCTCTTTTGCATCATCATCGTCATCATCATGGGTACCGAGACCTCATCCGTGGACATTTCGGAGCCTCTGATTGTGGATCCCATCAAGTCCGAACCGGAATCGGAGCCGGAACAAATCCCCGAATGGAAGGAGCAGATCACGATCAGAGGGCTGGTGGTGAGTGCCGTACTGGGGTGCCTGTTCTGCATAATCACGCACAAGCTCAACCTCACCGTTGGGATCATCCCCTCCCTCAACGTCGCCGCTGGATTGCTCGGCTTCTTCTTCGTCAAGACCTGGACTGCCTTCTTCTCACAGTTGGGGATCTTCACCAAACCCTTCACCCCGCAAGAGAACACCGTCATTCAGACCTGCGTTGTTGCTTGCTACGGCCTTGCTTTCAGCGGTAACAAAAGCCATAATCCCTTACCCCAACCGCCCCATTTTTTTTTGAGTCTTTGGTCTTTTTCCCAAATGCATGTTGTTGGCTTACTATTTTATACACGGCACGATTTCCCTCTCCTTCTGGTTCTCTTGTTGAGAGTGCAGATACCCAACCCGGTTGGTTTGCTTGCATGTATTTATTTGGTTTGTTTTTTTGGGAGTCAAAGGGTGCGTGGTGAATGTGGTTTTTTTGTTTTTAATTGGGTGGCTTGGATTTCCATGTATTCTTGTGGATGTGACTGTTCCGGTTGATTTCACTTTGGATCTTCACGTGTGTTTCGCAAGTCAATGGTCTTGAGACTTCACCATAAATGGAGAAAAAGGGTGCCTTTTTTGGTATTTTTCAGGATAAGATTCTGTTTACTTGCTCTTTGTTTGACCATTTTGGAGGGGAACTGCTTCCTTGAGCTATATAGGGCTACGGCTACTGTGATTGCTGCACTTTTTATTTGGACTCAGAACTAGGGAACTAAGGATTTTCATTATTGAATTTGTGAATCTGAAAGTATACTAAACCCCAGTTGAACTCTAGTTTTACCTTCAAACTTCTTGTTCATAAGAGTTGCTTTTGGTAGTGAGCTATTTATTTTTCTTCATAAATTTCTCTTGCGTGCTAACTGTGACATGGTTGACAGGGGGTTTCGGTTCAACCTTGATTGCAATGGATGAGAGAACATACGAACTAATAGGCCCTGATTACCCTGGTAACAGAGCTGAAGATATTATAAACCCAGGCTTGGGTTGGATGATAGGTCTCATGTTTGTTGTCAGTTTTCTTGGCCTATTTAGTCTTGTGCCACTTCGCAAGGTAATCTATGTTGTTCGTTACTATTACATTTGATTTTCCTGAATTACTTTCCTTCTTTGCTCTTTTCTTTTGTTATCAAAAGGAAATACAAGTAGGATCTTGAAATAAAATATTCAAGACTTTTCCCCCTTTTGGTCTGGAAAATAGATTCGCATATGGTTAAACTTGGTGCTTTTAATCATTGGATTTGTAGTTCATTAGGGCTTTCTAGTAACTTATAAAATTTAAAGTATTGATATGATGGTTGTACTTTCTTAGTTAATCTTCTCATTTGTGTTTTTATTGCCGAATAATTGATATTCTATAGGAAAATGTCTTATATATCGAGATACTATAGAAGAAATCATTTAAAAAGGACTTTGACTGAAATGATTTGTCTGTAGGTATGATGACACAATGGCTTTGTTTAACCTATATAGCCAACCCCACTTTCTGGAGAAAGTCTTGGTTGTTGTATTTGTTCTGAAAACTATATGAAAGCTTGTTAGTGGATATTGATTGTCTAATGTGGCAAAATAATTCTCCCTTCCTCCTTTTCATTTTGTTACTACGGCTGAAAGCACAAATTTTGTGGACTAGTGGTCCAGGTGATATGAATACTTATCCGTTGAGAGGGATAAAAGTTTTGATTAAATTGATGCCTGTAATTGCTAAAATCTAACTGGAAAAGCGATTCACAGAAGAATTATGTACTTGAATGCTTTTAACTTTTGAAATAGTTTTCATCCGCCAAAACAAATATGGCATCATTTTAGTAATACATCTATAGCAATAGAGTTTTGTTTTTTTGGAGGGACTGCAAATTTTGATTATGGATTTTTCATTTTATATTTGTGTGTGTGTGTGTATATTATATATGTGGAACTTCGTGTTTACCTTGTTTCCTTTGCTAATTCATCCTGATCTCTGTGAACTGCAATTTCAGGTAATGGTCTTAGATTATAAGCTTACATATCCCAGCGGGACAGCCACAGCAATGTTAATTAACAGCTTCCATACAAAGACTGGAGCTGAACTTGCAGGGTATGCTTTACAAGTCGTGTTAGTCTGACCAGTCAGAAGCTTTTCATAACTTACACTCTGATATAGGTCATATTGCAGCTTAACCTTTCTGGTTATTGACTAGAGCCTTGTCTATTACAGGAACCAAGTACGGAAACTGGGAAAATATTTAAGCCTAAGTTTCTGCTGGAGTTGCTTTAAGTGGTTCTTCAGTGGTATTGGGGATTCATGTGGATTTGACAACTTCCCTAGCTTTGGTTTGACACTATTTAAAAACACGTAAGGCTCTTGTGATTTTGGCTTTCTCTTCACTTATCTGAATTCACTTTAACTTCTTCTTGCATCAAATTATGCACCACCTGTTTTTTTGTATCATTATGTGATGTACACATCAATGAAATCTAATGACTGTAATAACAGTCTGATAGTTACATTGGATGTAGGCTTAAGGCGATATGTTGCCTTTTTTTTTCTTTCTTTACAGAAAAGGAGATAGAAGAGAAGGAAAGAGTAGATGATATATTGCTATTAAGCCAAGAGAGTAAATAGCCATTCATAAAAGTAGGAAAGGAGACAAATATTGACTGAAAGGAATATATAAATCTGACATTTTTACATCTGTATTTATGTTATTGTGATTCCTCATGGTGAATATCTTCCTATACTTGGAAATTGCTGAAACAACTAAATATGATTATGAATACTTGTACCTTCTTGTGAAACTAAAGTGGTGAGTCACAAACTTCAACTTGTTATTTATTTCTGCTAGAACTTGATCCTTAACCAGTGTATTACAAACATGTCTTGAATGCCAAGTTGTTGTGACAGTCTAAGGCAGAGTTCCATACCCAAATTTGACCCCATACCATATCTCGAGGAGATTAAAACAAAAGTGTTGTTGGAATCCATTAGTTAAATTAGCATTTTTGGAAAATGGCATAAGTGCACAGGTGATATGAAATTGCATTCTAGGGTTGCAATTTGGCCTTTAGGGAATTCATATTCCGACTCAGGGTTCTAACTTTTAAGGTAGTGGTCTTGCTACTTACTACTACTGGTTGGCTGTTGTTCCCCTGATAGCAGGTTTTATTGTTCTTTTCTGAAACTGGCTAGAGTTTTACTAATCAACTTCTGAGACTAAGTAACAGAGAACACAAATATTGAATGACTGACGTGCATAATATCAATTTTAGCACATCTATATTCTATTGTCTATTTATAGTGACAATTATACAGTGACACTTCCACCTTTACTGATGGACCATTTCAAGAGGCAACCACTTTCCTAAAACCATAATAATAATTCTGCTACATTTGCTTAGGATTTGCTTTGTGGTGGTGGTTCATAGTTCTTAACTGCTCCTCCTGATGCGTCTTAAAATTATACTTCTTCATTAGAACCATGTCAATATTTCGTAGTGGTAGTTAAATAAATGATGAACTATTTATTCTTAGCTGGTAAATGATGTGTCTGCCGTAGAATGAATTTGGATGGTTCCGTGGATTAAAAGGTAACTGTCTAGATACTAACATGATATTCTTTTCATGCAGATTCTACTTTGACTTCAGTGCAACTTATGTTGGATGTGGTCTTATCTGTCCTCACATAGTCAACTGTTCGGTTCTTCTTGGAGCTATTATATCATGGGGTTTTCTTTGGCCATTCGTCTCCAAGCATGCTGGAGACTGGTATCCAGCTGACCTTGGTAGCAATGACTTTAAAGGTCTATATGGATACAAGGTATGGCAAAGCATATATACTCGCAGAATGCGATTTGCTGATCTTTATTCTATCATCATTTGTGATCTACGTCGGAAGGTCTATACCAAAAATAAGGGGAAACTATGAATTGAGCTTTTGTTTGAAGTGAGTGTAAATTTAGAACTGACATCAGAACATCTTGATTACTTGTAACTAGAGAACCAAACTTGAGCAATCTACCATTTGCTAACTTATTATCAAATGTAGTACATGATATTTATCTTCTATTTTGTTAATTTTCTAATTTAAAAGAAAGTAGCCAGTAATATCTGATTAGGAAATGTAGAATAATGCCACTATTGGAAAATTTTGAATTTTACTTTCAACTTGTTATTGCTGAGCACAACACTGTAAGTTTTTGTTGTTCTATGTAGCAGTCACTGTTTTGACTTAATTCTGAAGTAGTTTTGCTTTTATGGGCTGTTGAAAAGGCTGAGCCAACTTTGAACATTTGACTTTGGGTTGTGCCATGCTCTAGTGTATTGAGAGGTCTGCTTGTTTGGCTCAGCATAGCTTCTTTGCATCCTTATCTAAAGGCTTGTATATTTAATAACCTTTTAATAATTTCTCTTTCTCCATTGGTTAATTGCTATATTTATGATATGATTCTGTAGTATAACTTTTTTTTCTTATCTTGTTTTGTGCAGGTTTTCATATCTATTGCCCTTATCCTAGGGGATGGTATTTACAATCTGGTAAAGATTATACTGATAACTGTTAGGGAGATGTGGAGGGCAAGCTCCAAACAAACCAGCCTCCCTGTTGTTGCAGAGGTTCTTGGTTAGTACAATCACGTGCTTTCTAAATATTTCTTTCACCAAGTGTGGTTCCCTTTTTAAATTTTTAATCAAATTCTGTTGGTACCTTTCATGTCATTTGCCATGCAGGACATATGTAAATGTTTCCATGACATGTTTTATGTCATATTGCCTATAAAACACACTATTATGATGAGTTTAGTGCCTGATCTACATGACTGCTTGGCTCTGGATAATTAAAAATTTAGGTTGCATTGTGCAAAATAAATGAACTGAATGGAGTTAACTTCAACAGATAAGTGTGCCGGCCCTAATTTAATTATTAGGTAACTAATAAGGCTCAAATATAGAGATTATGATTTAGATACTGGGGTAAAGGGTTGTTTAGTAATTTTATTATTAATATTTGGCTACTTAAGATTGAGTAGAATGCATTAGACATTAGTATTTGGGAACCTGGGACTAGGATTAGGAGATCAATAGCCTCTCAAAGTGCTATCATTGGGAGAGTCGGTGGCGTCTCGAAGTCCTACCAATTAATTGTCATTCTATATTACATTCATATACATAATATTCAATATTTTCCTGGGTTATATTTTGTGCCGTTACTATAAGCTTATCCGATTGTCTGTTCATTTAAAAGAGGGAATATTAAGGGTTTAGGGGGTACACATTATATCATGTTAACCTATAGTAATACTACTTTAATTTTGTTTACTTCAGTGGATGAAGAATTTGGCATTATATTTTATCAGTTGATAATGAAGCCATATCATATTGATTGATTTGATATTACTGATATAGCCCTTGTTGATCCTGACATCTCCGTGATGGCAGAGGACCATAACACAGATCTGCATGCCTTGCTTGACCTTGTTTGGTCCTGATTTTAGTGCAAGTATTTAATCTGTAGAAGTTAATTATTTTCATATGATTGTTCTCAGGTGATGAGAGTTCTCAACTGCAATTAGAAGAAAAGAGAAGGGATGCAATATTTTTGAAGGACGGGATACCTACCTGGTTTGCAGCCTCTGGATATGTGGGCTTGGCCGCAATATCCATAGCAACGATACCAATGATCTTCCCTCCTCTCAAATGGTACTTGGTTCTGTGCTCTTACATCCTTGCCCCTGCCCTTGCCTTTTGCAACTCTTACGGAACTGGGCTAACGGACTGGAGTCTGGCATCAACTTATGGGAAGATTGGTCTTTTCATCATTGCGGCCGCGGTTGGCCCAAATGGAGGGGTCATAGCAGGGTTAGGATCATGTGCTGTGATGATGTCCATTGTTGCAACTGCTGCTGATCTCATGCAAGACTTCAAGACTGGCTACCTCACCCTCTCTTCAGCGAAATCTATGTTTGTGAGCCAGTTGATAGGAACAGCCATGGGTTGCATAATCGCTCCGCTCACTTTCTGGATGTTCTGGACAGCCTTTGATATCGGGTCACCCGACGGCCCTTACAAAGCCCCGTTTGCTGTTATAATGAGGGAGATGGCCATAATCGGCGTCAAAGGATTCTCAGAGCTTCCCCAGTATTGCCTGGCTATGTGTGGCGGTTTCTTTGCGACCGCATTGATTATCAATCTCCTGAGGGACGTGATCCCCAAGAAGTACTCGCAGTATATACCTATCCCTATGGCCATGGCAGTTCCTTTTTACATTGGTGCTTACTTTGCGATCGATATGTTCATTGGAACTGTGATACTATTTGTGTGGGAGCGGTTGAATAGAAAGGATGCAGATGACTATGCTGGAGCAGTTGCTTCTGGTTTGATATGTGGTGATGGGATATGGACTATTCCCTCTGCTGTCCTCTCTATTATGAGGATCAATCCTCCAATCTGCATGTACTTTGGTCCTTCTTTAAGCAGCTGAACTTAGCAACTTTTGCTTAATCTTTGAAACTGAAATGTTTTTTGTCCTTGTGTATGTGTAAATATTTGGATTTAAGGTCCCCGGGAATAATCTATTTCATTTCCTCCATGTATCTAATTGCATGTGACTACGTATATGTACTTTGGAAATTATGTCCCTATGTTAATTTGTGAAAACAAGGTAAGTACCAAGAAGTAAGGGGTTCCTGTCCGTGCATTTCTGTATTCCACATTCTTTTTTATTTTTATTTATTTATCCGATTTGGTTTAGTTCATAACCATGTGATAGGAAGAAAAGGGAAGAAGAGAAGAAACAGAGAGAGAGAGAGAGATCGCAGAACAGAAGCAGAGAAAAAAGAGGGGATGGAAACTGAATCAGGTATTTATCTTATTCAGTGAATCTCTACTCTTGCTTTACACTACTTATATCTCAGCCTTCAATCAGGCTTTCATTAGTTATTCAGTTACAATTTGTAACTAACTCTAACTCCCAACTACTATCGTATCAAATCCCTCCCCTTAAAACCCTCCTTGTCCTCAAGGAGCAGCACGGGTGTCGAAGTCATGGAACCACCCTTGTAAATCAAACAGGACCTCCCACGTGGCGTCCTCTTCCAACTCGCCCTGCTACTGCACGAGCACTTCCGTCACTGCCCTGTGGCGGCGTCGTCCCATACGTCGATCCAGAATCTTGAGGGGCTTCCGCGGCATATCGAAATGCCCCCAATCTTGCGGTAGCGCTCGAAGCGGGATGGAGGGGTCACGGCATGCCTTCGGCAAGGAGACATGAAAGGTGGGATGGATGCAGGACCCCGCGGGCAGCCTCAGCGTATAAGCTACCTCCCCCACCTTGCGTAACACCTGATACGGCCCGAAATACCGGGGTGACAGCTTCTGATGATCTCGGGGCTGGGCTGAATGCTGTCGATAAGGCTGTAACCGAAGGAAAACCCAGTCCCCTTCCTTAAAAACACGCTCGGACCTTTGTCGATCGGCTAGCTGTTTCATTCGTTCCTGCGCTAGCCTTAGGTTACGCTGCAACTTCTGCAACATGGCTTCTCTGGCAATGAAGCTACGATCCACGGCTTCAACAATCGTGCTATGGGGAAAATAAGGCAAATGAATAGGGGGTGGTTTCCCATACACGACCTCGTAAGGAGTAGCCTGAATAGCGGAGTGGAAGGTGGTATTATACCACCACTCAGCCAGAGCCAACCATTTAAACCACTCGCGCGGGTGCTGCCAACACATCGTGCGCAAATACTGCTCCAAGCAACGGTTAAGGACCTCACTTTGGCCATCCAATTGTGGGTGGTATGCTGTGGAAAGACTTTGAGTAACCCCCAGCTGCTGCAGAAAAGCTGCTAGTGAAGAGTGGGTCTCGATCGCTGACAATGTTGGCAGGTGCCCCGTGCAGCCGATAAACATCGCGAATGAAAACTTTAGCTAGATGGGAGGCTGTAAAGGGGTGAGATAAAACAATGAAGTGAGCATATTTGCTCAATCTGTCAATAACAACCCTAATTGTGTCTCTCCCCTCCGACTTGGGCAGTCCCTCAATAAAGTCCATAGAAATGCTATGCCAAATCCCCTCGGGAATGGCCAATGGCTGCAACAGGCCTGGTGTTGGGACCCTCTCATACTTGCATCTCAGACAAGTCTCGCAGCTTTGGATGAACTTAGACACATCCTTACTCAACCCTTTCCAATAAAACAGCGCCTTAATCCTGTGAATGGAAGCCCTGATCCCTGAATGCCCACCTTGATGGGACGAGTGTAGCCACGCCAAAATCTGCTCCTTGACAGAGCTGTCCTTCGGTACCACCAGCCTGTGCCCTCTAAAAACCAAGCCATCCACAACCCGGTAATGGGGGTGTAAGGTAGGATCATTACCTATATCTATCATGTGTTGTTGTAACTGGGCGTCCCCCGCATAAGCAGTCTTCAAACTCTGCCATAACTCTGATGATATCGAAGATACAGTGAGGTGTAGTAATTCCTCATGGGAAGCCCGAGATAGAGTTTGCAGCTACATTCTCGGAGCCTTTCTTGTATTGAATAACACAGGATAGGCCCATGAGCTTCGTGACCCATCTGTATTGTGCAGGGGTAGATAGTCGCTGCTCCAATAGGAATTTCAGGCTTTGCTGATTTGTTTTGATGACAAATAGTTGAGCAGATAGGTACTGGTGCCACTTAGACACGGCGTGAACCAATGCCAACAATTCCTTATCATAGACTGACGATAATCTGTTCTTGGGAGACAGAACATGACTAATAAATGTCACTGGGTGGCCGTCCTGCATCAGAACAGCACCGATGCCCGTGTTTGAGGCATCTGTCACAACGAAGGGCTTGCTCATGTCTGGAATAGCCAACACAGGTGCAGAACTCAAGGCATGTTTCAACTGATCAAATGCAAGGGTAGCAGCTGCAGTCCACTCAAAGTTGTCTTTCTTAAGCAGATCTGTGAGGGCTGAAGCGATAATGCTGTAATTCTTAACAAATCTTCGATAATACCCCGTTAAGCCTAGGAATCCCCTTAATTGCTTCACATTTGTGGGGGTAGGCCATTGGCGGACTGTGGCAACCTTATGCGGGTATGTTGTCACCCCCCATTGGAAATAAAATGGCCCAAGTATTCAATTCGGTCAGTGAAGAATGCACATTTACTCCACTTGGCGAAGAATTGGTTGGACCTTAGTATGGAAAGTACCTCTTGAAGGTGCACTAAATGGTCTCCAAGGCATGAGCTATAGACTAATATATCATCAAAAAATATCAAAACGCATTTCCTAAGTAGAGGTTTAAAGATAGTATTCATAGCACCTTGAAACGTTGCCGGGGCATTAGATAACCCGAATGGCATTACGACGTACTCGTACTGGTCACTATGCGTTTGAAAAGCTGTCTTCTCCACATCCGCTGGCCTCATGCGGATTTGGTGATAGCCCGCACGCAAATCAAGTTTGGAAAAAAACCTTAGCCCCGCCCAATTCATCCCATAACTCGTCGACCAAAGGAATCGGGAACTTAGCCTTGATTGTCATGTCATTCAAGCGTCTATAGTCTACACACATTCGCCAACTCCCATCCTTTTTCTTAACCAACACAATAGGAGCAGCAAAGGGGGAAGAACTGGGTCGCACCACCCCTGATTCTAACAGCTCCTTAACCATGCTATCAATCACATCCTTCTGAGCAGGTGGGTATCTATATGGCCTCAATGCAGTGGGGTTGGAGCCCTCTTTTAGCACAATTCTATGATCATATATCCCCCTAAAAGGTGGTAATCCCTTAGGTTCAGCAAAAACATCCTGGAACTCCTCCAAGAGTGCAGCCTTCTGCCCTTCTATCTGACTATTACCCCCTTCCTCAGCAATTAATGAACAACACAGTCTATCATTTATACAAGGCAGCAATTGCAGCATATAACAGCACCTATGCTTTACCAAAATATGATTGAGTTTAGTGGCCTCTACCACCTTGTTGGCTGCCCCTTTCACAGCAGTCAGTTGTACCTTATTATTGCCCATATAAAATTCCATCACTAAGTTCTTAAAGTCCCACGATATGGTACCCCACTGCCTAAGCCATTGCATGCCTAAAATCAAGTCACAGCTACTTAGAGGAATAGCAATAGCTGAAGTAGTAAACTCATACCCTTGCATCTTCCATTGGAAGTTGCCACAGCAGCCAGCACCCTGGATTATTCCCCCATCTGCAACCGTAATCTGCACGGGTGCCATGGGCTGCAATTGCGTTGTTTCACCCTTGCACAACTCTTGGTTCACAAAATTGTGCGTGCTCCCCATGTCCACAAGCACGAAAATCTTCTTCTTGCCAAGCCATCCTATTAGCCTCATCATAGGATATGCGGAGTCGCCATGGAGGGCATTCAAAGAAACCGTGGGGCTCACCTCACCCTCCTCTTCTTGCAGCCCACTGAAGGTAGATTTGCCTTCATTTATCCCCGACTGCTCTGCATCATCTTCCAACTCCATGAGGAAAACCTGAAGCTTCTTCCTCTGAGGGCAGCTATGATTAGGGGTATATTTCTCATGGCAAAAGAAGCAGAGGTTGCGTGCCCTGTGTTCGTCCATCTCCTTGGGCGTGAGTTTCCTTTGAAACGTATAACTTGGTTTCCCCAATATACCTTTCTGCTCCTCTTCCCCGTCACCTCTCTTTTCAACCTTATCATTCTTCTTCTCAGCGATAGGGTGAGAGAATTTCTTGTCCTGGCACCCACTCATGTTGCCTCTGAAGGTGTTACCTCTCGGCTTCTGGAGCAAGGCCATGCTTCTTTCTTGCAGCTTTGCAATACGTGTGGCCTCTAACAACGTTCTTGGCGCAAAGAGTTTGACGCCATTACTGAGTTCTGCACTCAGACCCCCGATAAAGCATTGAAGCTTCTGTTGCTCGTTCAGCTCGGTGCGGCACACAAGCCTGTCGAACGTTTCTTGATACTCTTCAAGACTCCCATGTTGCACAAGTCGTTTAAGCTCCTCCATAGGCGTGTCAAATTCAGCCCCGAACTTGACTTGTATGGCGTCGGAGAATTCTCGCCACGAGAGCCGTCCTTTAGAACCTTGCTCCAGGTTCTGGAACCACGTAAAGGAGCCCTCATCCAGAGCGATACTGGCGACGACGACCTTTTCCCTTTCCGGCGTCACGTCAAGTGCGATGAATCGCTCGCACTTCGCGATCCACATGCCCACATCATTGCAGCAAAATTTGGGGAAATCCAGTCGTGTTAGCCGCGTGGGAACGCGATACTCCCCCTCACCTCCGCCGCGCTGCCGCCGTGCCATTCCCAGCTCCGCCAGCTGCAAACCAATGCCGCGCATGGTTTCCTGGATGCTATCAAACTGTAGCTCGTAACGTTGATCCATCGCATGCAATTGTGGATCAATTGCGGCCAGAATCCTTTCCTCAGTCTCGCGCATCGCGGTTTGAAAGCGCGTAGCATCCGCCATGGGAGGATCGAGAGCTCTGGATACCAATGATAGGAAGAAAAGGGAAGAAGAGAAGAAACAGAGAGAGAGAGAGAGAGAGAGAGAGAGAGAGAGAGAGAGAGAGAGAGATCGCAGAACTGAAGCAGAGAGAACAGAGGGGATGGAAGCTGAATCAGGTATGTATCTTATTCAATGAATCTCTACTCTTGCTTTACACTACTTATATCTCAGCCTTCAATCAGGCTTCCATTAGTTATTCAGTTACAATCTGTAACTAACTCTAACTCCCTAACTACTATCGTATCACCATGACCTTTGGTTATGGTTAGTCTTACGTTCAAAGGAAACATAAAATGAAACCACTTTGATTCCTGAAATGATTAATCATTATTATAAACCTTGCTCATATATGCATGTCAATGGCCGTCGTGCAAAATTAAAAATATGTTCCAAACTAACGAAGATTAATTTTGAATTTTGTGAATAATCTTTGTCGAGCTGATTAATAGGAGTCATGTAAGCGCAGCTACTAATGCTCGAGGTCTTTAATTATCAACTAAAACTAATATTTCCCCACACATTGTTTTATTTCTAATGCTTGAACTAGTAATATGTTGAAGCTCCCGACCTCTATTAAGATTTAACTGAATTTTTTCTATCATTTATAGAAAAAATGGAGTGGATTCAACAATTGTTTCAGTAAGGCTAAATATATGGACATGCATGATTTGATTATGCTAAAAACTATGAAAATTGAATAGTTAGTAAAATTAATCAAATATATTTGTATTTATCTTTTGGGTAAATAGTATTGTGAAGAACTATCCTATTTGAAATTTCATTGTTCCATGAAATGGATTTTTAGAATAATACTGTTAATCTTTTTGCTCTACCAACATCCTCCTCCTCACAAGCCACTCCTCCCTCTTATATTTGTCTATGGTGTTATTTTGGATTGGATCTTTAGAAAGTGGAAACCATTTTTTTTATTTGAGAAGTGTAAATTGAATATTTTGTCACTTGGTTTTGTTTTGATTTTATTTTTGGCTTTCTATTCCATCTGCATGTCTTGCCTCTTATTTGCAAACCTTTTTTTTTTAAGTAGAAGATGAATATTTTGCAAAATCTCAAACCAGACATGTATATACGAAGCTTATAGATGTTATCTACTTTTATAGTTTGGAGGTTTTCTTTTGCACCTTTGTTACCCATTAGATGATATGTGTGACTTATAAACTAAAATTATAGTTTCAGAATGTTGATTTTTGTCTGGTTTGGTTTGAGTTATTATTCTATTTTGAATTTATTGTTTGTGTTTAGTCTGTTGGTCTGAGATTTTTTTGAATTTTTTTTCCAAGGTTTGTTTAGGCAATGGGGTTTCACATAAAGATGATATAATAGTTAAGTGTCTTTGAGTGTAGACTATGACTATGAACCAAGACAAAGAAAAGGCAGTTACATGAGTTTCTTTGTGTTTGATGATTTTAAGCAAAATTTGGTAATGCACTTTCTTCGATTTTGTTGTTCCCATTGTTGTTTTGCTGTTGGGGTTGGAGTCTAGATGTTGTGTTACTTTACATGAGTCTATATGCATTGTTCTGTTTTTTCTTCCCTGCAAAATAAAGAGAAATTGAGCACAAGGAGGCAAAGGACTAATGAAAACTATTTATGACATGATATTTTCTTATGGAAAAAAAATTGTCATTGTGTGAATTGTGGCTAGAACTAGAATATTTGGAGATGCAATTTTAAAATTTTGTTGCAGAGTATTAAAGCAGCAAGGAATTATCACTTATCAGGTAAGAAAACTTTGGAGATTTTTTTTTATATTAAATATAGCTCAAACTATTTTTAAGCCATTGTAGCAAGTATATGCTGCTAAAAGGGGGATCATTTTTTATTATTAGCTGTAAATATTATTTGTTATGCCATATAAGATTTCGATACTCTCATTTTAGGGAGAAACGTGATATGGTAATTTTTATAATTTCTTGACCTTAAAACATTTTTTTTTATAGTATTTGTAAACAATATATTCATTTATGCTCTTTTAAGATTAAACACAACTAAACAGTTTACACAACACTGCTATCTACATCTATCTTATTTATTTCAAGTAGGGACGAAAAATGTTATACATGCGTTACCAACACATATTTTCTTTATTGTTCTTTGATGTTGTAAAATAAATCTAAAACACAATGAGGTAATGTTTATAGACCAAACACTGCTATCTACAAACCTCATCTTCTTGATCACACGCACACACACTCACGCGTGCAGGCACGCGCACATACACAAACACACACTTAAAATAATATTAGTAGAATATGTACTTAATTTATATCATATACTTAATTGATATAGTATAATATAGTGGAATATTAGTACAATATCTTTTCTAAAGTACTTTATTGATATCATATACTTTCAAAAATAGATATGATATGAAAATAGTTGATAAATAAGTTTATGATCACATATAATCATTCAAACCTCAAAAAGCCACTTCAATGAATACTCAAAATGATAGGTTCCTTTATAAGACAATTATATCTTAAATTCCTATGTTTAAATTTGTAACTTTTAGTAACTTCTATTCATAAAATTTATTGCTAATATTTATGAGTAACTATAACGGTTTACACATTTTTATTTTCGAAAACTATTTAATAGGGATTTTTGTTTCTTATAACCAAGACACATAGTTTTTGCAAATTATGTGAACATTTTCTTACAATCCATTGCACACTTGGACCAATTAAACATTTTGCCAACGATTTTGGATGGAGTATGATTTTTATTTTGCATTGTATATTGTATGCTAAGAGAAAATGCAACTAAGTGATGTTATATATTTCACAAAAAAATATGATTAAAGAGATAACGAGTTGTCCTTAAAAATTATCTTCTCATATTTTTCTATGCAAAGTTAAGTTGTGCCTAAATTAACACTTATAAACTAATTTTCCAGTAAAAAATTTTACCCACGCATAGTGCGGTATAGACAGGATTCCTCATTCCCCGTTGTGGATGATTTTATTGTCGTATCTAATGATTTATCTAAGACACGTGTGAAAAATGAACTTTATAAATTTTTTGGTACTAGGTTACATAATTCATATTTATAGGTTCATGGTGAATCCTAATAAAGTAAGGAAATTTGGGGATAGAGAAACTGGTCACTATGACTTGCTAGGGAGCATGAGTTCCCTAAGCGTTAGTCGCGACTCTGGTGGGGTCGTGACACTAGCCTTTTGAACTTTCTGATAGTCTCTACATTATTTAGATGCATCATCTAGTGGAAGGTTGTTCACTGATAATATGTGGGTGTGAACCATCGCAACCAACAAGTTTTCATTGTTTCCCCTTTATAGAGTCCTTGAAATGTGAATGTTGAATCTTTAAATCCTAGAGCCTTGTGATTTTGATCCGTTCAAACTCCTTCTTTTGCACGTTGGCATTGGACATATTACACAAAAGAGTTGGTGGGCGGCAGTCCATTGTGCTATTGTTAAGAGTCCTTTTGTAAACACACAACTATCGTAATATGACCACTAAGAAGTGTCTTGAGACTCTAAACAACATTTGGCAGATTATCCCTTGTATTTGAGTTTGTCTTATGAGTTGATGCTTTTGATTAGGCTTTGTTGACGTTGACATCCTTTTGATAAGCTTGTCGCGCTCTCCGATCATTTGAAGACAAGTTTACTTTCTAATCATATTTCGCTTATTTTGTGCTTCACTTTATTTGTCCACTTTATTCTTAGAATAAGCTCTGCTACCTTCTTTATGATCTTCAATGCATTCAGCTTTCTGAGCACGAATCTAAATCTTCCTTGTGTTGCTTCATGATTTCGATAGTGGCGAATTGTATGTTCAAAACTTTAGTATGTGTTTTCTGTTGAAGATCAGATATTTTCTTTCCTTGAGCATCCTTTCTTGAATATCCAAATATGTATTAGATCTATATTCCTGCTCCACATGAGAACTCCTCTAGAGCTATCATTTGTGGGGTTTTTACATGTGTATGGTTTTTAACAAAGGCATTTCCCTTTGTATGGGCGGTGGGGAGAAATTACAAACGTATGGGGGGAGGGTGGAGATTTCAGGAAGTCGGCGGCTGAAAAAAGAAAAAGAAAAAGGGCAATTCTGAAATCTCCATGGGGCCGGGAGATTTCAGAGGGATGTGACGTGGGAGACATGCAGGCCGTGAGGGGACGTGACGCGGAGTGGGGGGCAGAGCAGAGGCGAAGCGGGGGCGCGACACGCGGCAGGAAGGACGCGGAATCTCTGCGCCTTGACCTCACGGCAAACGAAGCGGCGCAGAGTCTGAAATCTCTCCTGACCATGGAGATTTCAGCTCTGCGCAGGTGCCAGTGCAGTGCTCCTTCCCCAGGAAAAATTCGTCCATAAATTCGCCCTACACTCTTCCTTCAGACTCGCCCCACTTCTTCTCTTCTTCATCCTTCAAATTTTTCTTCTTCTTCTCTCACTTCTCCCTCACTTCACCTCACTCCCCCATTAAACTTCCATTACCATAACGTTGCAGAGGTATAATTTCTGCTAGTTTTGGCTTTTTTTCTTTTATTTTTGTTTTTTAGTTGGGTAGTAATGCAAACCCTAACCCTACATTTTTGTCAATTTTTTTCCGTATTTTAAATAATTAAAAAATTAATTATAATGACTCTAACCCTATAATTTTTTTTATGGCCATGGTTTTAAAGAAGAAGTAAATTTTTTTTATTTTAAATAATTAAAAAATTAATTATAATGACCCTAACCCTATAATTTTTTTATGACCATGGTTTTAAAGAAGAAGTAAATTTTTTTTGTATTTTAAATAATTAAAAAATTAATTATAATGACCCTAACGCTATAAATTTTTTTTATGCCATGGTTTTAAAGAAGAAGTAAATTTGGTGATTCTAATTATAATTAAAAGATATATAATATTTTTTTTGTTTTTATTGTAGTCTGAACTAATTATTTGACAATTAAATAAAATGTTTTTTCTTCTCAAATAAGTTGTAACAGTGAAACTGTAAACTCAATATGTGTAGGCTTGTGAAAAAATATCGTCACGATGGTGAGAGGGCAAGATGATACTATGAATCCATCGCTACACATCTCACGAATATCCTACAGAATAATCAGGTTTATTGATATTTTATTATTGTTATTATTATTGTCATTCTTATGTTATTCTTATTACTGCTATTATCATTATTGCTATTATTAGTAGTATTATTAATTATTTAACCTATTAACAGACTATTCGTATATATTTATTATAATTTTAAGTATCCCTTATGTATAATTTATTTATTAGTATTATAAGCATCATAGTTGTCTGAGGAAAAAATTATGTTGTACTTAATAAAATATATTAAGTAATTATGTTGTACTTAGTAAAATATTTTGGGATAATAATATATATTATTATTATGGTTATTATTATTATTATTATAATTATAGTACATATTATTTTTTTATTTGTATCATCATTATTATTATAATATATATATTAATAAAATATTATTATTATATTTTTATTTGTATTATTATTGTAATACTATTATAATATATTAGTAATATATTATTATTTATATTATTATTACTATAGTATTATTATTAATATATTATTATTATTATTATTATTATTATAACCCTAACCCTAACCCCAACTCCAACCCTAAACCGTAAACCCTAACCATAAATCCTAAACCCTAACCTCTAATACCATAATAATTAACCTTAAATCCTATCTCTAAACCGTGTGGTATATAAAATTTGATGTGGATCATTATTGTTACAGATTGTGCGGCGGTTGCGGACTAGACACGGGTTTGTTGAGCCACCGAACATCCTTATACATCCGTATCTTCAAAGCGCCGGTTTACTATAGGTGTCCTTGTTACCCCACGTTGGAGTGAACCAAGGACTAATTTCCGCTCTTGTAGAGAGATGGAGGCCGGAGACCCACACTTTTCATCTGCCGCATGGAGAATGTGCAATAACGTTGGAGGATGTGAACATGATCCTCGGGGTTGGGTCAGAAGGTGAGCCCGTTACCGCCCCAGAAATTGTGTTCATGGGACCAGCTCTTAAGACTTATGCCAAGACCTTCTTGGGGTAACACCGGGTCGCGAAGATATAGACAGATCGTTCATTAATTCGGTCTGGCTCCATAACCATTTTTCCGCTGATATCCGCGATCTCTCACTTGACCAGTATGACATGTCAACAAATAGTGACTTGACATGCGCGCGAGTATATTCTACGTCTTTTCGATGATTTATTGTTCGGCGATAAGCATGCCACTTGGATCCACTCCAAGTACCTAGCCATATTGAGAGATTTGGGTGGCCTAGGAAGGTATAGCTGGGGTTCAGCCATCCTAGTCATGCTTCAGAGAGCATTGTGTCGCGCTTCGCGCGCAAAATGCAAAGGTATAAGTGGTTGCATGCTGCTGCAAGTATGGGCATTTTACCGATTTCCTCAACTTGCACCAAACCCTAAAGACCCGAACCTCTTCCAGTTTCCCCTTGCGGCAAGGTAGTTGGTTATTTATTTGACACTTTCAATATTAGGCTTTAGTTTATCAGAACCACTTATTTTGATCATTGTTGTTAACTTGATTTATTTTGATTATCGCAGGTGGGCTGATCATGAGTACATTCCTAATGTACATAACACTACGGTAAAAGAATGTAGAAGAGCAATAGACGATATGACCCCAGACCAGGTATAGACCTAAACCCTAAACCCTAATATCCACGTTTGCATTTTTGTTTTTTTCCCTAATATCCACGTTTGCATTTAATTTGTTGTTGTGTGCAGTTTATATGGCAACCATATCGTCATCCCCAAATTGTCGCAATCATACCTGAGGAAGTGAAGAATAAACGGGGTACGTGGTCAGTGGTATGCCCATTAATATGTTTTGAGATTGTTGAGTGGCATGCAGCAGATCACGTGCTCCGATAATTTGGGTTGGTTCAGACGGTGCCTTCTGGACCTAGTTGCAATATCCTTGGTCGTTCGCATAATATTGATCTGAGGGGAAATCTACAGTCGTTGCTGACTGCTAACTGGGTGCAAAGGCATCAACCTTGGATCCTGATGTGGGCCAACCGTGCGGCATTGGTCGGTGAAAGGCTTGTTAATTACCGACCAACCATGCAGTATTGGCAGTGGTATCTGGTTCATGTTTAAAGATTTCTAAAACAAATCTACGACCATCAACAGGTACCTGATGTGTGGCAAGAATATTATCCTTCCACCACACGGTATGTACATGCCGCATCCACAAGATGGTTTCTTTGCTCCGCCACCACAGGCACATTATGTTGCTCCAGTTCCCCAAACGTTTAATCCCCTTCAACAACCTAGTTTATCTACATGGCTAGACGAACAAATGGCTCAACAATTACTGGAGATTGATGAGGATTTTGACCCATTTAACCCTGGCCCCTCATCAACACAACATCCCCAAGATCCAGTTGATGAGGTTACAGTGACTCCATACCCACTTGATCTCACTGTTGAAGTCACTCCACCTCCGTACAGACCTACCGTTCAATCCCCTCTTCTTGGTGAAATGTACAGTGAGCAACACTCGTTGGGTCGAAGATCCTTCCACGTAGGGTCTTCTTTAAGATGTAGTGAGTCATGCGTGCGCTCACCAAGAAGATCGGTTGATATTGATCGCCTGGAAGTACGCAGAGGTGCTTTTGAGCCATCAGGTTCTGTTACCAGGTTGAGGGCAGGTTTTGATTTGAATGAGCTTCCTGAGGATGCATCAGACGATGACCATGACAACTCCCAGCTTGATGCACCTCCGAGGCAACCGTCGCCCAGATCTGGCCCGAGGGGAAACCTATTTGCCAGGGGAATTCGCGGAGTACAGAGACGCATGATGCGATGGATGAGACACCGGGGCAACCAAGATGGAGCAAGTACCAGCAACGCAGGTAAGCAGGGGTATGATCTTCGTGACCGTCAGAATATTAGGGCACCCAACAGATATACCCCTACAATGGCACCTAGGCACCCAGATTTTCCATGAACAAATATGTTTGTATATGTACCCAACAAGATTGAACAAATATTGAGAGATTTTTCCATTGTTATTATTCTTTTTATTATTATTATTGGAATGATGATGACATTAACCTTTAATCTAATTGCAACCCTAAAATACAAAGCGTCACCCTAATCTAACCATGGCACTACTATCTTATGCAGCAACACCTCACCTCCTCTATCCATTTTCTTGTCTCAAAATTAAAATTAATCACACAGTATGAATATTACCCTAGATCAGAAAGAGAAGAAAGAAAAAACTGTTAAAGAGGAAGTAGAAGAATTTAATAATGGAGAGAGAATGAGCAATGAGGAAGAAGAGAGTGAATGAATGAGCAATGAAGCTCTTCACTTCACTTCCCTTTTATAGGCCGAATTTAAATATATTTTTTTCCTACTGTGAAATCTCCACGTGGTATGGTAATTTCAGGCTCTGAAATTGTCATACCACGTGGAGATTTCAGAGCCTGTTGCATAAAATTTTTTTTGAAAAAGTCTGAAATCTCCACAGTATGTGGCGAGTTCAGAAAAAAAAATAAAAAGAAAAAGGATCTCTGAAATCTCCACAGTTCGTGGAGACTTCAAAGAAAAAAAACCATACATCTGTAATATTTTGATATACACCATATTATGGGAATATAACACTCTTGGACCCATAAACAAGTAAAAAATCCATCATGTGTTAATGAGATGCTTCCACTTTGTCTTATCTTATTGACCCTTGTTCTTGATCTTCATGGCTACACCATTGTCTTCTATCTTTTTGATGGCTTGTTATCTTTTTAATTAGCACATTTTCATTCTTCTCTAAATGGTTTAAGGTAACTTCTTTCGGAGGATGTGGTTTTTGTTGTGAGCATTTAATTCATTTGACTTATATTGAGTCATCTTTCAATATCTTTGTCTTATCTAAGAACTGCAGAGAAATTTGGAAAATTAATGTTTGTGACTGACAAAGAAGATATATACTTGCCTAAGTCCTACAAGCACACGTCAATAAGTACATCAATCCTTACAGAAGACTTTCATAAGGATTAGTTTGATATCTATCAAAACTCTGAAGTTTACTTGAACAGGAAACTGAGTGGAATTATGACAAAAAGACATGTTAATGTCTATCTCATCGAAGGTGTTGAAGCTTGCAGTTAATACCTAATTAAGGAATTTTGTATTATTGTTTAGTAAGATTGTAACAATGTCATATACTTTTTGTTTTGATTCTAGTTTTATGATAATAAATTACGTTAGTCAGTTATTAAGTAGTGAAAGAATAGAAGAGCTTTGGGTACAAATTTTTTTCATATATTGTATAATATTTGATACGTCATTACGTAAGACGGTATATTGTAAAAGATAATATTATTTTTAAACTTTAACATACAATTCAAATTAAAGTAGAAATTTAATTAAAAAATAAATTTTTTATTAAAATAGTAATTTTAATTAATTAGAAATTAAAAAAATATTATATACAAATAGTTTTATTTTTTAAGTATAATTATTTCAAATATTTCTTTCCTTTGTTTATGTACAATTGCGTATGGTGTAAAAAAAATTGTACAACTACGAATAGTTTATATTAAATAATATTTATATATTTTAATAACAACTAATTATTATCACAATATATATATATATATACATATATATATATATATATATATATATATATAAAATAACAGATACATAATATTTTCTCTATTATATATTTTAGTGGTAATTACACTCACCTCCCTTAAAGTTTATTAATATTACACTTGGTGCCCCTCTAATTTATAAAATTACACTTACTTCCCTTGTATCTAAATAAAGATGATTTTTAAAATCCCAAAACTACCCTTTTATTGAAGATCCCCGATTACCCATCTTCTCATACTTTCAACGACCTCTGTCTTCATATCACAGAACCACCCACCTCCAGCACAAACCAAGCAACAAAATTCCCAAATTTTTTTGGTGATAAATTCCAAAAGGCTCAAACTCTGTAACAATAGAAAGGGGCACACAATCTACGGTGAATATTGTTTGTCAAATAGTGGAATTGGATTATGTGCTTAAAAGGGATAAACTTTTCCAGCACTTCAAATAGAGTAGATTGCACATGAGTAAATTGCACAGATTTGAGTGGAAAAGGGTTGCACACAGTGGTGAGCAGAAGAAGAAGAAGAAGTGGCTGGTTTGCAAGAGTTTGGTGGGGAGAGAGAGGGTAGTGTGTTTGAGCCTTTTGTGTAGGGGACAGTGTGGATGGAATGGCATTCTAAAGGAATAGGACAAATTAGTAAGGACAAAGTAGTTATTTCATATATATCTTTAATTTTTAAAAATTTTAAATTTAGAGTTAAGGGAGCTAATCATAACTAATCTAAAAAATTTAAGGGATTTATGTGTAATCTTGCCAATTAGAAGAGGGTTAAGTGTAATATCAATCAACTTTAGGAGAAGTTTATCTAATTACTTCTATATTTTAACATTTCTTGTTTCCTGTAATTAAATATTAAGAAATTATGAATGTAAAAAATTAATATAATTATATTTTTTATTTTATTTATTGTAAATTTATATTAAATATAAACATAACTTGTGTTATAATTTTTTTTATACGCATTAAATAATTATTTGTTTTTAATATTATTATTTTACATTTTTATTATTTCAATTTTTTACTTTTTATTTATTATTTATTTATATAATTTATTATTATTATTTTCACAAATGTAAAAATATCAAGAGAAAGAAAGGCAAAAAAAAGGGAATAGCTAAAATTAACTTACAAGCCCACTTAACTCATTTTTGACATTACCCAAGACTGACCCTCGTGGTAGGCCCTCTAAAAAAAAAGATTGATTAAAATTTCTTAATGAAAATTTTAACTTTGATAAAAAGAAATTTGAAACTAAAAGAATGAATCCATTTATCATATTCATCAACAATTACAGTATAGGTTTTACAAATAATTTTCGAATCAGTTTTAAAATATCAACGTAAAGAGCAAGGAGTGTATATAGATAGATTATATAAACCCGGTAACCATCAAGTTTATTGGCTATCTTTGTTGTAGACAGTACTGCTGCTTGTTACAGGAATCACCTTGAAGAAGACACACTTTTCTGAGGTCCTTTATTTTCCTCCAAGACTCCCAACAATCACTTCCCATATAATTTGTACGAATATTCCTTCCAAAAGAATTTTTGGCAGTATTTTCATGTTGGTGAAAGGGGTTCGCAGTTTCTAAAAGGAATGAATTAATAGAAATAAATAAAACAAAGATAGAAAGTGTGGGTTAGCTGGCCAGGCGAAGGGGGCCAAGAAGCCTATTTGCCATTCAACAAAAATGAAAGGAGATTTTTGTATTTTTATTAAATAAATTTTGGGTTATTTGAGAATCTAGTTCTCGAGTGTTTTCATTGCCATGATCATGTTGGATTCACTTTTATTCTAAAATCCAATGCCTTGAAGCCAACCCAAAGTCACACAATAAAGAAAATCTGCCAATCGGTCACGTGGCACAGATTGTGACATGTTGGACAGTAAACCCACTAACCTCCATAAGAATCTTTTTACAACTGATTTTGTGACAGATTGATGAACATAAACCGTCCAATTTTAGTGGGTTATCTCAAATTATGGCGATAACTTTGCAAGATGACAGGATGTATACCTGCTTTTTTTATTTTCTAGGTGTTATTGATTCATTTCATATTACTATTATGATTCTTTGTCCTTAATCCAAACCTTCAACATATATATGTAGCTAAATACCAAGCACACATGCGTGACCATCACTTACAAGGAATTTGTGTTCAATTAGAGTGCAAACCATTTGATTGCTAAGAAGTAGTGGGTAGCATTACTTCTACAAACATAGTGTTGTTGACTCTCCGTGGCTATGGTACCTTAGCGTTGTAATTCCTTGCTCCAGTTGGGTTATCTTTTGCCAATAAAATGAAACGTACAACTGAGAGGGAAAAAAAAAAACCATTTGATTGCTAACATCTTATGAAATCTTGATTCCAATACAATAATCTCAAAATCAACCAAAGAAAGACAACGATAAAAGATAAGTTACGTGTATAACTGAAACTCAGTCAACATATAATAAATTTAGCTATACGTATAGTGTGTATATATACACACACAAACGTGGATACAAACTTTTTTATACACATACACACATTTTTTCAAATGTAAAATTAAATAAAATCGGTTTGGCATCGTATTAAATAACAAAAATTAACTATCACACCCACTCTCTCTCCTGCTCATCATTCACACTTTAGGCGCGTGGATTTACTCTCTATCATACTTAAACATTTCAAGATGCACAAACTTTTGAACAAACGTACACAAACTTTTAAACAAGCAAAAACAAAGAATAAGATAATAGAGTTGGAAACCATAGCAGAGTTGGAAACCAGAAAATAGAGAGAAAGCAGAGAGAAATCAGAAAAAGAATTCACACTGATGGCATAAGGCAAAAGCCTTTATATCCTAGTTTAGTTGCTTGTGAGTGAAGCAACTTGTTATAACTAACTACCTAACTTCCATAACTCATTACAAACTCCTCTAACTACTTGTGAGTGAAGCAACTTGTTATAACTAACTACCTAACTTCCAGCCCAATCAACATCACTGTATGCTTTCAATTGAATAGATGAGGCAGATGGGAAGAAAATACCCAGGCCAGGAGAGGACTTAATAAAACGCAGGATACACATGGTAGCTTGCTAATGGGCTGTAGTGGGGTTGGACATGAATTGTGCCAACTGATTTACTGAAAAGGACAAGTCTGGGCGTGTGGTAGTTAAGTAGATCAGTCGTCCAATAAGACTTTGGAATGGTTGTGGATCAGATAAAGGCTCTCCTGCAGTTCTTGACAGCTCATAGGAGTGGAACCAAGCTTGCAACCTAGCAGACCAGCATCAGAAAGTAGTTCAAGTGCAGATTTACGCTAAGAGATAGAAATTCCTTGAGGGCTACGAGCTATCTCAAGGCCAAGAAAAAATTTCAGGGCTCGAAGATCTTAGATCTTGAATTGCTGATCCAGAAAAGATTTGATGCTACAAATTATATCTCAATCATTGCCACTCAAAATAACATCATCGACATAGACAAGTAAGGCAGTGAAATGGTCAGCTAAATGTTTAACAAAGAGAGAATGATCAGATGGAGAGTGGACAAATCCTTGAGAGATTAAAGCAGAAGAGAGTTTAGAAAACCATTGCCTACTAGCCTGCTTCAGCCATACAAAGATTTCAGCAAACGACACACTTGGTTGGGCTTGGAGGATTTGAATCCTTGTGGTAATTTTTTGTATACCTCCTCATGGAGGTCACCATGAAAAAATGCATTATTAACATCTAGCTGTTGCAAGTGTCATCCTTTAATAGAAGCTAAAGAGAGAAGTAGCCTTATAGTGGTCGTTTTAGCAACTGGACTGAATGTGTCTAAGTAATCAATCCCATGGGTTTGAGTAAATCCTTTGGCAACTAGGCGAGCCTTATATCTCTCAATGCTACCATTAGCTTTGAGTTTTATTTTATACACCCACTTGCACCCAATAGGAACTTTTCCTAAAGGCAAATCAATTATCTTCCATGTATTGTTCTGTTGCAAAGCTGAAATCTCAACTTGCATAGAGTAGGCTTAGTAAGGTGGTGAGATTAAGTGAATATAACCTGTGTGCTGGGGATAGGTTAGCATAAGAAATCACAAAACTGAGAGGATAGGGAGTGGAAAAACCAACTTCAGGTATGGAGGAATTAGAACTTATAGTGGGAATAATGTTGCAGTGGTAATCCTGAAGATAAGATGGAGTATGTGTAGGTCTGCTGGACCTTCTGATTGGAACAACAGAGGATTTAGGTGGTGAGGGTGCATAATTATTAGTGGGAATCACAGCAGAAGTGTGTGTAGATGGTACTTGATTAGGCAAAAAATCATTAAGATCATCAGAATTCTCAGAAAATGCAGCAGGAAAGACAAATTGATCCGTGCCGGTTGCTTGTGAATGGATTGCATCATGAAATTTTCATAGAAGTAAACATTTCTAATAATGAAAATCTCCCTAGATAGTAAGTCATACAAGAGAAATCACTTTGTGCCAAACTTGTAGCCTAAGAAAACACACTTTCTAGCTCTACTATCTAGCTTAGTTCTCTGTCTTGTGAGAGTATATGCATAAGCCAAGCATCCAAAAACTTTAAGAAAGGACAAGTCCGGATCCTTGTTGTGAAGAATAACATGAGGTGAATTAAGTTGAGATCCTTTAGAGGGAATTCTGTTGATGAGAAAACAAGCATGTGAAACATCAAATGAATAGAAGGAATGACGCAAATGGGACTGAAATAGTAAGGATCTAGCAACATTAAGTAAGTGTTGATATTTCCTTTCAACTATAGCATTTTGTTATGGAGTCTCCACACAACTAAGTTGGTAAACAATGCCTCTATCTGCATAAAATTCAGCCATAGTAAATTCTGGACCATTATCTGATCTAACCACCTTAACCATCTTATTATATTGAGTGGCAATCATGTTAATGAATGCTCTTAGAGATAGAGATGCCTCAGCCTTAGATTTCAGAAAGAACAACCAAGTGTGCCTACTTTTATCATCCACTATGGTAAGAAAGTATCTATGTCTTTGAATAGAAATTGTAGGGACTGGTCCCCATATATCTACATGTAGCAAATCAAAAACCTCAGCTGAAACAGAAGTGCTTAGGGAAAAAGGGATAGTCTTTTGTTTAGAGAAATGGAAAATATCACATGGTATATCCATTTTACAAGCAGGAACAAAGGAATGTACATTATGCAACAATTTCTACTTGTCTGTGCCTATGTGACCTAATCTATAATGCAAAAGGTCAAACTTATTTACTGAAACTGAGCTAACTACTGAATTAACAACAGAGTTAACAAAAGTATCAGAAAATTGTAAAGGAAAGCTGAGAAGAAGCTTGTCAAGGATGTACAATCCTGCTTGTGCTCTAGCATGTCTAATCTGGTTCTAGCTGCGCACGTCCTGAATAATGCAGTGATCATGAAACATAGTGAGTTGGCATTCCAAATCAGCACAAAGCTTGGTAATGGCAATGAGGTTGAATTGAAAATTAGGAAGAAAAAGAACATTAGCCAAGTAGAAAGTGGGGTTAAACTTCACAGTGCGTATATGAGATGAATATAGGACTTGGCCATTAGGAAGATTGATGGAAAGAGGAGGATGGAGCTGTCTATAAGAGTGATAATAGGCCAAAGAACAACATATGTGATGTGTGGCTCCTGAATCCAAAATCCATAATGCAGTACCTATTCTTGGAGATGTGGAAGCAACATTGGCTTGAATGACATTTGCCTGAATTTGTCCAAAAGAGGAGTGAGATGGTTGAATTAAAGCCAACGAACTCTGGTATTGCTCAATAGTAAAGTTGAAAGAATGTTGTTCAGTGTCGTCAGGAGAGGTTACAGCATTTGCAGTAGCCCTCTTGAATTTATACCATGGTGGATAGCCATGTTTCTTGTGGCATTCATCCACAGTGTGGCCACGATAGCCTCAAAATGTGCACTTCTTACCCTGCTTCTTAGATTTAGAAGGATCATGAGATGGTTTCCTAGCATCTTCAAAATTGGACTGAGACTTGTTAGCATAATTGAGAAGCAACTTTACATCAGTGCTAGTTGGATAATTCAATTGTCGTTCATGCTGCAATACCAATGAGAAATTCCTATTGATAGGTGGAAAAAGTTCCATAATCAATACCTGTGACCGAACTGTGTGAAAAGAATCATTGAGTCCCTTAAGGAATCGAATGGCTCGATCAGTATTCAAGCAATTCTTGAGTTCAAGAAGAACTCCACAAGCACAAGAAACAACACACTTGCAAGAAGGTAATGGTCTAAACATATCCAATTAATCCCAGAGAGTTTTCAGATCAGTAAAGAATCATGTCACATAAGCATCACCTTGGCGTAGAGATGCAATTTCTTCATGGAGATCTGCAATTCGTAGAAGGTCACCTTGGGAGAACCTATCCTTGAGTTCAGTCCAAACTTCATGAGCCTTATCAAGCCACAAAATGCTTTGAGCAATGGAGGGTTCGACAACACGAATGATCCATGAAAGAACCATGTGATTGCATTTCTCCCACTAATTATTCATGCCAGAATCAGGAGCAGGCATGGTGATTGATCCATCATTAAACTTCACTTTGTTCTTGGAAAGAAGCGTCATGCGCATAGCACGAGACCAACTGTGATAATTGGCTCCATTGAGAAGAGAAGAGACAAGAACCAATGAATGATTTTCATTGGGATGCAGAAAGTAGGGAGATGAAAAATCCTGTAAAGGATTAGAGGTAGTAGAAGCATTGGAAGAAGAATCCGTGGCAGTGTCATTCATGTCAAGATTGGTCACCATAGAAGAAGAAAAACGTGAAGAATAATCTGCAGAAACGCCTAGAATCCAAGGTGCTAATATGTAGAAAGGATCAAGGAGGAAGAAAGCATGAAAAATGCGAGGTAAAAATGGAGAAAAGGGTGTGAAAGCAATATTGCAAATGATACCATAATAGAGTTGGAAACCAGAAAACAAAGAGAAATCAGAAAAAGAATTCACACTTATGGCATAAGGCAAAAGCCATTATATACAAGTTTGGTTGCTCGTGAGTGGAGCAACTTGTTATAACTAACTACCTAACTTGCATAACTAATTACAAACTCCTCTAACTACTTCATAACTAACTTGTAGCTTAAGTTAAAAGTCTTACACACTATTATAAGACAAAAATGAAAACCAAAATGAAAAAGAAGAAGACTTTAGTGCTCACATACACAAACTTTCGAACAAGCATACACAAATTTTTGAGGAAGCAAAAATAAAAAAAGAATAGACAAAAATGGAAACAAAAACGAAGACAAAGAAGAATCTTTGATGCTGACATACACAAACTTTTAAATAATTATACACAAACTTTTTTACACAAATAAACAAACTTTTGAACAACTAGGAACAAAGAATATGGTGGAACCGAAAACAAAAATGAAGACGAAGAAGAAAACTTTGATGCTCACATACATAAACTTTTGAACAATAAAAAATAAGGAATATGACAAAAACAAAAACTCTAGGATTCATAATGTCTAACTAAAAAAATATGAAAAAAAATGGGGAAGAAGGCAGAAAAAATAAAAGAAAAAAACCCACGACAGAAAGTGGGATAAAAAAAAGGTTAAATGCAGTAAGTTGAATTTCAATTGTGCACATAATATTACAGATAAAAGATAGAGATAAGATATATATATGAGGATAAAGGTCAGTTCCTTCTTATCGAAAAGTGCAATTCTATTGTAGTGGGAGGAGTGAAACCATTTTTCTTTCTTTCTCTAATTCTTCCTAATGGTCCATACATTCCATTTATCAAAATTCAAAACATATATCGAAACCAATACCAAGAAATAGAGAAAAGATCACTTAATTGGGATGGCTCATGTCTTTGAAACTTAGATATAAATGAATGTGTTGAAGATTCAATCATTCATTCGCCCAAACCATCAAAACGATGGAGAGCAACATGATAGTAGCAATCCATAAAACAGGACAAGACAAACACCAAACACAAGTCAAATACATCTGCGAATAAAGATAGAAAAACAACTAACACCTCAAAAGTCTCTTATCCCAACTCTACTCTTTAGACATTGCCATCGAAACTTGGACGAAGACCAAAAAAGTTAACCTAATCCAAAAGGTAACTCTCATTGTACCATCTATTACCTGACTAATTCGGTGCTTGCGCTTCCTCTTTAACAAAATGTGAAAGTAAATAATATTGACGTACATCTCTTCCTGAATTTCAATAAAATTATAGTGAGATTATTTCTATTTATTTAGACGAGATGGATCTCTTGTAATAATAACAAAGTTAAACTTGATTTATTATTAAAGTATTTAGACCATTATACTTCTAACAATTTTACATTTAATAGACTTTATAACTCCTTTCTAATCTCTCTTGTATGCTATTTTTTTTTTTTACCCTTTCTTGCAAGTCATCTCCTGCTCTCTTTTGCGCTTAAGAGATGACAAGAAGGATTGTAAAATTTTATGAACATGAAAATAAGAGATACATAATGAATAAAAAACTTTAATAATGCGTTGCGTCTAACTCTCTTTTTCATGAGAGAAAATTAGACGACGTCTCAAATGTTTAGACAAATAGATGCAAATTTGGTATAATATCACAGAAGCTTTCATGGGAGTTAAATATAATTAACTCTATAATTAACCAAAAAAAGTAAACTGTAGAAAGGCCATACAAGACTTGTTGAGAAGAGTGCGGGGTTATACCTCGAAAGAAAAGATCTCAAAATTTAGACGTCACCAGAAATTGTTGCCATTGGATTGACCTAATTTTACCATCACAGTTCTGTATCCCGTAAAGATTAATTAATTAACTGCTAACTTTGCTCAGAAAAATAAAAATAAATTCTTTGCTACCTCCACCACAGGCCATTCCAGAACCCCTATAATTTTCAAAGTCAACTGAATCAAAAGACCCGCATCAACATGGAAACAAAATCTTGTAATCTATATTCAAATGTAAGAAAGAAAAATATGTATAGTTATACTCTGTCTCCTTTCAAATAACCGTCCATATTTTCATTTTAAATTTTACTCAAATCACTGTGTACTTTTGAAATCAAGATAATATTAATTAATAATTTTTTTTAATATATCCCAGTTAAATGAATTTATTGACTAACTTTCTTTATTCTATTTTTGCACTTTTCTAATTTTTGATATATTACCGCCGTGGATATCAATAGGCATAATTTTATAAATTATTATTAAAATTTTTTTCATGAATTTTTTTAATCATTAATTTGATATTTGTGTATAATTTAAGTTTGACATTTATTCGGGAACCGAGAGAATAATTAGAATGGTCATGGGTGCTATGTGAATTCAACGTGGTAATTGGTAGATAGCCATTGTGAGTTTTGAAGTTTATATATTTGGTATACATGCAGAATCAATACGTTCACACTAAGAGATCACTCTCACCAAACAAATGGTAGGTACGCTACACACACGTTCCCCTTTTAATAGTAACATATGTATGATTAGATTTGCACAAGTTACTTCCCTGAGTTGATTTGCGGAAAAGACAAAACAGAGTCTTGTTTTTGGGGTTGATAAGCGTGGAATTATCATTACCGCAGAAAAACTTATACAAGAAATTCTTCTTCATTCTCCTCATTTTCATTTATTATTTTGTCCCTTTTAAAAATTTTCCATTTCTGTCAACAATAAATGGAAAAGCTCATTCGGTGTCTTCAAATGTGTCAAACGTCTTTCTTTTTTTCCAATTTTGCAAGCCGATTAAGCTCAAGTGTTCATGTTTTCTTTTTAGTGTCTTGGAAATTAATGAATAAGAATTTATAAATGACACCTGAAGATTTGATCATCATTCAGTGCTTCAGGTCATGAAACACGTCAGCAGAATCACCACTTATCCAGCCTTCGAGGTAGGTAGTTTTTTGTGTTTGCCATTTCATGCCAAGAAAAGTTTCAACTCTTGAAAAAGATGGGAGATAGATAGAAAGCATGAGTCATGACTAAAGTAAAGTTATTAAGACAAACTTATATTCAAGCATATCCCAGAAGCAATGAGTCCTCAATAAATATAGATAGTAGATGGTATGAAAATGGAAGTGGGTGCGGGCAATAAAGTTAGGTTCTGGGATGATCTATAGTTAGTTAGAGGGAGGTAGGTTGAAGAAAACCTTTTCAAGATTGTACTTGCTCTCGACACACAAGGATGAGTTCATTGTTAATTGTGGACAACATTGGTAGCAAAGGAACGAGGGACCAAAGTCCAAGTATGGTTCATGGACAGCAGAAAGTTCATCCTCCATTGCAGCCAACCAATGAGGATGCTTCATGGCAGATTTGAAACCCTTGGGTTCAGAGGCGGCATGCAAAGCAATTAGAAGAGCAGTATGTTGAGCATATCGCGGGTTATGACGAAAAATACCATTTTGAGATCTGGTGCGCATGCGAGGAACAACAGGAGGAGCCGGCAACTCAACAGGATGAGCAGGCAACTCAGTAAGAGGAGTTAGCACCGGAGACAGAAACTGTGTTGGAGAGCCAGGTTCCGGTGAAGCAGGAGCAATATGTGTGAAAGTTCAAGGCCATAGCTGAGAATATGCCAGAAAGCTTGATGAAGATGAGAGAAAATGAGAGAAAGTTGGATGACTCATTTCACAATGATTTGGAATTTATTTCTCTGATTCTCATTAACAAAGAAACCAGCATATATAAAAGTGTAATTACAAATGAAATTGAAATGAATTCTTTACAATGAATTTACATTTGCATTAATTTACAACTAACTTAATAACAGCTCAATTGCACGTGCTGCAATTCTAAGAGCTGCCAACAGCCTATCGAATTTGTTGTTGCTGCACTTTTGCTTGCTTCAGAGGCTGAGCTCCATGCTGCTGCTCATGCACCTCTTTAACCCCTGTTCACACCCCCCTCAAGCTGCAGCATGAAAGTTGATCATGCTAAGCTTGCCAAGTAAGTAATTAAACGGTCCTGGGGCTAAGGGTTTTGTGAAAATGTCAGCAACTTGATTTCTTGTTGGAACTGAATGTAGTGCAATTACTTTCTCTTGCACTTTATCACGTACCACATGGCAGTCAATTTCAATGTGCTTCGTCCTCTCATGAAACACTGGATTGGCAGCTATGTAAATAGCTGACTGGTTGTCACATGAAATGGGAACTGAGGTTGTAACTGGAACTCCAAGCTCACGCAACACAGCAATGAGCCACTGAAGTTCGCACATGACCTGAGCCAGTGACCGATATTTAGCCTCGGCGGAGGAGCGCGCCACTGTGGTTTGTTTCTTACTTCGCCATGACACCATGGCCTTGCCAAGGAAACACACAAAACCAGATATGGATCTTCGCGTATCAGGGCAGGTGCCCCAATCCGCATCAGCATAAGCAGAGAGATCCAACTTGGATTCAGCCGGGAAAAACAATCCCTTGGCTGGTGCAGCCTTGAGGTATCTGAGAACGCGGTGTGCAGGTAGGAGATGAGACTGGTTTGGACAGTCGAGGAATTGACTAAGCCTTCCCACGGCATAGCTAATGTCCGGCCTTGTATGTGTGAGTTACAATAGTTTGCCAATGAGTCTCCTATAGGCACTAACATCAACTTGATCTTCAGTGGGCTCTTTGATGAGCCGTGAATGGTAATCCATGGGGGTAGAAACCTGTTTGCACTCAAGGAACCCGTGGTCCTCAAGTAGATCTAAGCAGTACTTTCTCTAATAGATGGCAATTCCTCTTGAGCTTCTTGCAACCTCCATTCCTAGGAAATATTTAAGATTCCCTAGGTCTTTGATTTTAAACAAATTATCAAGGAGCTTCTTAATGCTATTAATTTCTGTCATATCATTGCCAGATAAGACCAAATCATCAACATAAACCAGAATCACAGTAAAGCCAATACATGTTGCCTTAGTGAACAATGAATAGTCTGATTTAGACTGCACATACCCGGAACTGGTTAATACATCCACCAGTTTGGCATTCCACTGTCTACTAGCCTATTTTAAGCCATAAAGGGACTTTTGCAACTTGCAAACCAGGCCTGGCTCGGCACTCAATCCAGGAGGTAGCTTCATAAACACATCCTCATATAGGTCACCATGTAAAAAGGCTGTATTAACATCTAGTTGCTGCAAAAACCACCCTTTTGCTGCTGCTATGCACAACACCAGTCTCAAAGTGGTTATCTTAACCACAGGGCTGAAGGTTTCAGCATAATCCACCCCATAAGTCTGAGTGAATCCCTTGGCCACAAGCCTGGCCTTATGCCTTTCTATGGTGCCATCTGAATTGTACTTAACTTTGAAAATCCATTTACATCCCACAGCCTTCTTTCCAGGAGGAAGGGGAGCTAGAATCCAGGTTTGGTTGCTCTCAAGTGCTGAAAGTTCAGCATTAATAGCTGCTTGCCAACACGGTTCTTTCACAGCTTCCTCATAGTTCCTAGGCTCAGTGTTTGTAGAAATGGCAAGGGAAAAATTTCTGTGTGTTGGACTCAGTGCTGAGTAGGATAAAGACTGAGATATAGGATGTCTTGTTGAAGGAAGCTGGTCATCACCACTTGCAGAGTTGATCAACATACAATGGTAGTCCTTTAGGTAATTCGGTGGCCTTTTTGGTCTTGTAGAGATTCTGGTTGGCTGATTGTTCTGTGAGGTGTTTGGTGATATGGTGGATAAAGGTAATGGTGCAGCTGGTGATGATGTGAATGATGCAGATGGTGATGATGTGAATGGTATGCTTGTTTCTAGATTCTGTGGTGTATCCTGAGATGCAGGATTCATGATGCTCATGCTAGATGCAGGAGACATGCAGGGCTGTTGTGCAAAATTATAAATGAATGGATCATCAAAAGGAGAGATTGTATGATGAGATGTGTCAGGCTGCTCATGCACCTCTTTATCATGACATGCAGCTTCAGGGGCTACTGATTTATGTAAACTAGCATATGGAAATACATTTTCATACAAAATTACATGCCTTGAGATGAATATTTGTCGTGTGTGCAGATCAATTAACACAAATCCTTTTGTTCCACTCTTGTAACCTAGGAAAACACACTTTCTTGCCCTAGGGTCAAGTTTTGTTCTATGAGCATGCAATGTGGAGGCATAAGCCAAACAACCAAACACTTTAAGATCCTGAAGTTGAGGAAGAGTTTTGTGCAACATTTCAAAAGGGGTTTTGTTTTGAATAAGCTTGCTAGGCTGTCTATTGATAAGGTGGACAGCATGTCCAATGGCAAATTGCCAAAAACAGTTAGGCAGTGAGGATTGAAATATAAGAGCCCTGGCAACATTTAGAATATGTTGGTGTTTTCTCTCTACTATGCCATTTTGTTGAGGAGTCTCAACACAACTAGTTTGGTGAGATATACCCTTTGAATTGAAGAATTTGGTTTGATTGAATTCTGCCCCATTGTCAGTCCTTATTGCCTTTATTGTGGTGTTAAACTGATTTTCAGCATAGGACACAAAGTCTTTGAGAAGCTGTGTTGCTTCAGACTTGCATTTCATAAAATACACCCAAGTGTGCCTAGTGTAGTCATCTACAACAGTCAAAAAATACTTGTGCCCCCCAGTAGATATGGTAGCTAAGGGGCCCCATATGTCCATATGCACCAATTCAAAAGCTGTAACAGTACTTGTGGAACTTAATGCAAATGGAAGTTTCCTTTGCTTAGCCAAATGGCATGAATTACAAGGTTCAGCATTGTTATTACATTTGATAAATGGAAACTGATTGTGTAGTACATAGAGTTTGTCCTTAGAAGGATGACCTAACCTACAATGCCATAGAGGAAATGTGGATGCATCTAATTGTGTAATGCTGTTTGCTGCTGCTGTGAATCCTAAATGTCTGCTGCTATCTATTGGATAATGCATAATGCAGTTTATTGGCTAAAATTAGCTGTTGGTTGATGGACCACACATTGTATATAGACCTCTATCCAAGTTAGCTATACCAATCCTCTTCAAGCAAGGATCCTGTATAATGCAGCAGTTATCACTAATCAGAATTGAGCATTTCAGGTCTGTGATCAGCCTTGAAACCGAAATCAAATTAAATGTGAAACTAGGTATATATAGCACTTTGGTTAGATAGAGTTCATTAGAAAATATCACAGTCCCTGAAATTGTGGCTTGAGTGACTGTTCCATCAGGCAATTTCACATTTATTGGTTTGATAGTGTGATATGTGTGAAAGGCATTGAGTGAGTAGCACACATGGTCAGTTGCACCAGTGTCTACTACCCAATTATCATGATTATTGGTAACTAAGGACAAGGTTATGGGTATACCTGATGGATTTTGTGGTGAAGTTGTGGTTAATTGGTTAACACTATGAGGATTTTGTGAAGAATAATGTTTCAAGAGAGCTAGTAATCCTTTCCTCTCCTCTTGAGTAAAAACCAAATCAGCTGCATTCTCCTTCCCACCATCCTGAATCAGACCCTCAGTATGGTTGCTGTCATCAATTTCAGCATTAGCTGTGGCAGTGGCAGTGACATTATTTGCCATTCTTTCCCTATATTCCTTGAGCAAATGTGGATATTTCCTGAAGCACCTATCAACTGGATGCCCTACTTTGTTGCAAAAGCTACATGTTATATTGGGATCATAGGATGTTTTGCTGTTGTTATTGTCGCCACTCCTGCCACCTGTGTTTCCTCTGCCACCTGAAGCTCTTCCTCCTCTGTCTCTAGTCCTGCCCCTTCCACCAGTGCCAGAACCAGAATTCACAACTGAGGCCTGAGCTGAACTTTGACTAGTACTGCTACTGAAGAAGGCTTTAGATTCGAAGCCTCCATTTAATTGCCTCTCCTGTTGCATCAGAAGTGAGAAGGCTGCTGATATGTCAGGTAAGGGCTTCATCAACATGAGTTGTGACCTAACATTGGAGTACTGGTCATTCAATCCACGCATGAACCTCACCACATAGTCCTCTTTTCTATAGTTTCTGATAACCTGCATGCAGCAGGTGCATCTGTCTGCACAGGAGCAGCTAGGAACAGGCCTGAAATTCTCCAACTCCTCCCAAATTGACTTTAATTTTGTAAAATAAGTTGTCACAGTCATTTCCCCTTGCTTAATTGCAAATAATTCCTCTTGTAATTCAGCAACTCTGAACACATCACCATCAAAATACCTATGTCTTAAATCTGTCCACAACTCAGCAGCATTTTCTATCCACATAACCGATTTTAAAATCTCTTGATTCAATGACTGATGAATCCATGAGATGACAAATGTGTTGCACTTGTCCCAAGCATAAAACAAATCACTAGTTTCTTCAGGTTGTTTCAGTGATCCATTAATGAAGGCTGTCTTATTCTTAGATTTGAGAGCAATTCTCATAGATCTAGACCAAGTATGATAGTTTAGATCTGTTAGAGTAAGAGAGATTAATGCAGAACCTGGATTTTCTCCTGGATGCAGGAAGTATGGGCTCTTGATGTCAGTCATGGCATTGTAGCCATTGCTGTTGTTGTTTCCATTGCTAATCACTCGATCGGATGTTCTATCTTCACCGGATGAAGTAACAATTGGATTCTCCATGATCTTGAATCCAAACAGATAATGCTGAGGTTGAAAATAAGAATGAGATGAGTATCAAACCTACTCTGCCAGCTATCTAGGAATCTCGAGGAAGAGCTTGCTGATTGCAAGTTTCCGAGACTCAGCGATGGCGATTGCTCAAATGCGTTTGAATTCTCAAGAACTCCTACAATTCAAGATGAATTTGATAGAATTTCGAGAACTCAGTGCATGGAGTTGCAGATCAGAGAAGTGTAGGTTTGATAGTAAGAAACTGTGGAAATGTCTGAATAAGCTAGAGTCATCGCGATCAGAGGTATGGATGTAGAAGAATTCTGGCAAAATGAACTTCAATGGCGCAGCAGAGCTTCAAAAATGAAGCTCTGATACCATGTGAAAGTTCAAGGCCATAGCTGAGAATATGTCAGAAAGCTTGATGAAGATGAGAGAAAATGAGAGAAAGTTGGATGACTCAATTCACAATGATTTGGAATTTGTTTCTCTGATTCTCATTAACAAAGAAACCAGCATATATACAAGTGTAATTACAAATGAAATTGAAATGAATTCTTTACAATGAATTTACATTTGCATTAATTTACAACTAACTTAATAACAGCTCAATTGCACGTGCTGCAATTCTAAGAGCTGCCAACAGCCTAACGAATTTGTTGTTGCTGCACTTTTGCTTGCTTCAGAGGCTGAGCTCCATGCTGCTGCTCATGCACCTCTTTAACCCCTGTTCACAATATGATGGGGAACCTGAGAAGCATCCCTGCTAATGCAAGATGGACAAGACCGAGAGGAGGTTGCTGAAGAGTCTGATGAAACATGAGAAGCAGGAGTAGGAGAGAACATGTGTCCCGAGAATGGTTCATAAAATGAGGAAATCAAAAAATTAGAATCAGACGAACAAGAACCTACAAAAGGGAAGCAAAATTCATCAAATTGAGCATGGCGGTACACATAAATCCGAGAAGTGGCCGGATCGTGGCAGATTGCGATGGCGCGAAAATAGGTCGCGGCGGGGCGCGGAAGCAAGTCGCGGCGGGGCGCGAAGAACGTCGCGGCGGAGGCAGATCGCGGAGACAGATCGTGAAGGCAGATCGCGTAGGCACGACAACAGGTCACGGAGGTGCAGAAACAGGTCGCGGCGAAGCTGAGGCGCGGAAACAGGTTGCGGCGGAGCAAACCGAGAATGGCAGAGACCGCGAGAGAGGGTCACGGATGGGAAAGGCTCGGCCACGCGAGAGCAGGCGTGGGACAGAGAGGTTGAGACGCGAGAGGGAGATGGCACGATGGAGCTCCGGGAGGCGCATCCAGAAGAGAAGAGATGGAGGGGAAGGAAGTGAGGAAGGAGATGAAAAGGTTTGGAGAGGCTAGGGTTTAACCTGGCTCTAATACCATGTAAGATAGAAAATATTCTCCCTAAAGTGAGAGATGTCTATTAAAGTATTTATAGAGTACAATGCAATGATAATAAGTAATGGAAATAATAATAGAAGTAATATAAGGAAATTATTTCCTAACAGGCTAGGAATTTTATGTGGAGGAGAGGTCTATTTAAGTGGGAGTTGGAGCTACTAAATGATTTCCATACTAGATTGGCTAGAGTGAGTTTGATCAGGGCAAATCAAGATAGACTAATATGGAAATGTGGAAGCAAAGGCTTTTGGAAAGGGCTTGTGCCGCCTCTGGTCGAAATCATGACATGGTTTGTTCTGCTCGAGAGAGTTAGGACAAAGGATAGGCCACAAAGGTTCGGTATCATCCCTAACTCACAAGGGGAATGCATCTTATGCCATCAAATGGAGAAAATCTTGAGCATCTTTTTCTAAGCTGCGATTTTTTTTCTTATCTATGGTGTATTGGTTGAAGAAATGGAATATGGCGTGGATTGTATCAAAAGACCCGAAGGCCATGTTTGAAGCGTGGCAAGGCGTCAAGTTGAGGGGGGCAAGACAAAAGGCAATGACTAATAGCTTTTTTTGTTGTCATTTGAACAACCTGGAAGTGCAGAAATTCAATTATCTTTAATGGGAAATCAACCACGAGAGGAAGCAAAGAATAAGATGATATTTTCAGATCATGTATTTATTTTAATTTTTTTTTATTATGCATGATTTTATAAAACTCTAGGAGGAGGAATTTTTTTTTTAATATTTATGAAATTATTTATTTATTTAGAAATAGTTATTTATGAAAATATTTATGAATCTATTTTAGAAATTGATGAAATTTATTTTAGAACTACATCAGACCATATATCTTTATGCATTAAATATGTCATGTTGCATGTGTATGAACAAGTTAGTTATGTTATACTATCAGTCATTAGTTAATGTGTTTATGTTATCATGTTTACATTATTTTCATGTGAGTAGATCTAGGATAGAATTGTAAACCAGCGACAACCCATGTTGACCTTGGTATACCTTGCACGACCGTAATGTAGAATAGGATTCAGAGATACAGCATAATTAGGGAAAGACTGTGAAGCTTGAATATAGGCTGTCGTGAGGCCCGATGTCATGTATCATGTAGATTAGAGTAAGACCGTGAGGCTCGAACATTATCATGAACAACTAAATCATATTGCTTGGATTCGTCTATCTAGTGAAAACCGTACTTAATATTGTGTTTTAAGTGTTTTATGTGCTATGTAATATAAATTGTATCATGTTTTTTTATTAATATTATATTATGTATTGAATTTGTCATGTCTACGAAATGTCTCATGTCACTGTGGAGCCTGTCATTCACTAAGCAATGACTCACTCCTTATCAATAATTTTTCAAATAGCGTTGACGAAGATACTCTTCTCATTTAGTAGATTCTAGCAGATCAGATCCTTGGTAAGCTTCACGTTGTCATGGAGTTATTCTCAATTTACATTTCAGTTATTTAGTTAGATTATTTTTATGTTAGTTAGTAGAGTGCTCCAATGAACTACGTGCATAGTGTTACATATTTTCCATCATTTAATTTTGTATTTTTAATTATGATTTTATGTAAGGAGTTTATGACACATGTATTTAGTTTATTTATGAAGTTTAGTTATTTTAAAAAGGTTTTCTTAAAATTTGAGTAAAACGTTGTGCGTTTTCATGATTAGCATGTTAAGAGGCTTTCGTAAGGGAACTAGTCCCTTGAGTGCTGGTGACAATTTTTGAGGTCGTCACAATTGGTATTAGAGCCATAGATTTTCTTGTGAGTCACTAGAGCCAGTGTCCTTAAGTAGGATCACAGCTGTGTAAATGGAGAATGGCCATTATTTGCACAAGACGTGATGCTACCCGAGGCCTTTAGGAAGTTAGTCATATCTACAATCAATCAATCAAGTTTAGGATCAGGTATGTCAGCATCTTCTTTCATCCTATCATATGATTTTCCTATTCCTTCCTCAGAAGAATCATGGTTATTCCATTTCAATGTTGTATCTCATACAGCCGCAATAGCGATAACTTAGGCACTCACAGCTGTTTAGTGACAATGGAGTAGCCATGACCACGTTAGCAGACACGCTCACCACCCAACTTCAGATGGGAATGCAACAAACCAACCAAGAGGCAGCTTCCAATGTAGATTGCTTCAGGATTTTGGGATCGCCCAAGTTCATAAGAAGGCTCACGAAGGAGGACCCTTTGAAGTTCCTTAGCGAGGTAGAGAAGATGATTATGATTCTCCATGTTCTGTCAGAGAAAGCAACGGAGCTGGCAAGCTTTCAGCTAGGAGGCTAGACTGACCTTTAGTACAAGCAGTTCAAACATGATAGAAATAATGGACCACCGCCTACTTGGGAAGAGTTCTTCGCAGCATTTCTAGACCGTTTTTCTTCCATCGAGTAGGATTGATAAGATGGTTGATGAGTTCCTTCAGCTAAAGATGATGCTAGACATGACAGTTACAGAGTCTAATGAGCGGTTAACCCACTTGTCTCAAGTATCCTCCAGTCTTATTCAAACGCAAGCAACAAAGGTCAACCATTTTATCAAGGGGTTACTCATAGAGTATTGTATTTGTTTATCATCCCACGTAAACACCATGACTTATGCAAAGATTGTGGATGTTGCGCTTCTTGTCAAGACCATCTTGACCGAGGGCAGTGGAGTTTGCTCAACTGGAAAGAATGCCAAAACACAAGGCTCATTCTCAGGAAACATTAAAAGTCAAAAGCAACACAGTCAACATGGGTTGCTGTTGGGATGGGCTTCTTACATAGAGGCCACTCCGATGCACCCACCATTGTCACAGACTCATTTAGGAGGTAACATGTTGTTCAATGCGTAAGTCAAACTTGCAACAAGGTGCATTCGAGTTTATGCAGATTGGGGATGATGGAGTGTTGTAGTTGTGGCCAGGAAGGCCATATCTCTAGAGATTGGTCGCTTTTGATAGAAGCTTTAAGTTAGGGTTGTATGCAGCCAAATGCTTCTTCTCAAACATTTTAGTCAGCACCATATAATGATAATGCGACGCAGATTGGTAGAAATAGCAATGGTAGGGGATCAGGTAACCGAGGAGCAAGCCAAGGCACAGGACGCATACCACACCTCTATTTCTGAATTTGTTAGGACGATTGGCTAGCAAATACCACACTAGTAGGTATATCTTAGTCATGTGTTCCACGTCAGCCTTCCTTATGTGAATTGAATGTCATGTATGCTTATATGTGTATGTGTGTTAAGATTTCATGTATGTTTATGTGCTTGTTTGTCATAGTTTTATGGATGTTCATTCCTATCATGTCGACTCTAGTGCATCCATGTTTTTCCATGGTGTTAGAGTCATGTGATATTTCGAGGACCAAATGTCTTAAGGGGAAAAAATTGTAATAAGCCATAGTTTATTTTTTTAAAAAAAAAGGGGAAGTCAAGTGCTACAGCATCCTCAACATGTTGTAGTGGCTCAGTACAGATTAAGAGTTGCAGTTCTCAATGAGCGCTATAGCAACACGGAGGTCTCTAACTTGGTTGGCAAGTTAGTTTTTCCAATAAATAGAAGTCTTCCCTAAATGTTTTCACTTGACAATTCACTCAGAGAGCTCTGAAGGTTGTGCTTTGAGCTCAAACTTTCTCTTAGCTCTAGTTTTATTTTTATTTTTTGTCTTATGGGGAAGCAGTACCTCAACATACGATGTCCACGCTTAGGAGCTTCCAGCGTTAGTGTCCCCAGTTGTTCGTCATTCCAAGTGAGTGACTTTCTTCACAGTCTACTTTTAGAGCATGTATTTATTTTAAGAATTATTTTACTATGCATTTTTTAAAAACCCTAGGAAGAGGAATTTATTATTTTCTTTTAATGTTTATGATATTAGTTATTTATTTAGAAATAATTATTTATGAAAATATTTATGAAGCTTAGAACTACATGGGACCATGTATTTGTATGCATTAAATATGTCATGTTGTATGTGTATGTGTCACAACCCAAAAAAGAGGGGGTGAGGTACGTCTCGCGCGAGATGTGTGATAGGAAGCTAAGTGGGCTGCAACGGCATGGCGTAGGGGCGAGTTGCAGTGCCCAGGGAGCGCTGCACTGCGTCAAGAAATTAGTCCCACAACGTTTAGCGCTGTAAAAAGGGGGTCTCCTTCTCCCCTATATATAGAGGCTTCCTGTGAGTGTTTAGACTTGCTAATTCACTCTAAGAGCTTGAGAGGTTACACTTTTGTGAAACTTTTGGCTCCAATTATATTTTATTTCTTTTCTCCCTCTCGTCTTCCGTTCGTGGGGAAACAGTGCCTCCACGTAGGGTGTGTCAGGAGCTCCCTATTTAGTGCTCCTTAGCGGTCAGTCATTTTCAGGTGAGTGGTTTTCTTCATGGTCTATTTTAGACTATGTATTTATTTTAAAGTTATTTATTTAATTTATTTATTTATTTTAGCATTATTTTACTTATGCGTGTTTTATAAAATCTTAGGAGGTGGAATTTATTGTTTTATTTATTTATATTTATGAAGTTAGTTATTCTTTTAGTTATTTTCTCATGATCATTATTTATAAACTCTTTACTTATGAGGTAGATATTTAGGAAACTATTTTAGAAAATCATGAAACTATTTTAGAACCATATGGGACCACATATTTTATTGCATTAAATATATTCATGTTGTGTGTATATGATTAGTAGTAAGCGATATAAGTATTCATATTATTTAGTTAAACCTTAAGGAAAGATTCTGGCTAAGGACAAGACTTGGTATTTAAGATGTCCATTGTGACGCACCTCTCTTACTTGGGAACCTCCCTAAGCATGAGATCTTAGTCTACCTTTATTTTTTCAAGATAAAACACTTAAAGATATTAAGTCATGTTGTACTATCAGCATAAGGATTATGTTATGATGATAGTGCTATACATTTAAAACTGTTTTCATGGGAGTGTATCTAGTATAGAACTGTAAGTCAGCGACAACTTACGTTGACCCTAATATACCTTGTATGATCATAAAGTAAAATAAGATTCGTGTAGATGTAGGGGCAAGACTGTAAAGCCAATACATGGCAGCCAGTGATGCCTAGTATCATGTATCATGTCATGTAGATTAGGGTAAGACCGTAAAGCTCAGACATTTCAGGAATAACTAAACCGTTATGCTCGGAATGTCTATCTAAATAACTCTCCACTTGTTTATGTTCTTAAATAATAATAATAATAATAATAATAATAAACGTTTTCATGACTTGTTTATGTTCTAGATAACTCTCCACTTGCTTATTATTATTATTATTACTATTATTATTATTATTATTATTATTATAAACGTTTTAATGACTGTTATCGAAATTACATATATATAAAGTTCACTGGTGGTTACTTATTAGTTCGAGATAAGGTTTTTTTTTTTTTTTCCTTTTCAAGATTCTAATTTAAAACCTTATTTAATGGAAGTGTTAAATCATTTGAACCAATTAAATGATCATGAAATTGGTCTTCTTTATATGACCCCACACAAAGCTAAAATTAAAGATAAAGATAAAGAGTGTTTTTATTTTGCTTTTTGAAATACACTTCCAAAAATTAAAAAAAAAAAAATCAGAAGAACTTGACTGCGTTTTGCATATCATGATTTTCAAAATTAACTCAAATTTGTTAGGTAATCAAATAATCATAAGAAAAGTGGTGTAAAAAGGAAAGAGAATGGAAATGTAAAAGGAACGTAAGTTCCGACTACGACGTAGTCTCTGTAGGTTTGCTATGTCAACAACAAATTTAAACAACAGTACATGGACTACGTATCGAAGTGAGAAAAAAAAATTGATGTATTCTACATCTATTAGTAATAAAAGAAATTTTTCCTCTCTTCTCTAGGTCACGCTCTCTTCTCCCTCTTTTTCTTTTCTTTCTCTTTCTCTCACTCTCACTCTCACTTTCTCATTCTTTTACTCTCTTACTCGGAGCTTGGTAGCAAGAACCATTGTTCCTTGCTCCTCTAAAACCTTCTTCATCTCATCTCGCATGATTGAACAGCGTAAAACCTTCATGTTCATCAGCTCCTCATCCATAACGACTCAAAGAGGTACATGTTCTTCCTCTTCTTCTAATTTAGTTTCTCTATTTAGTGTGTTGCCTTATTTGTTTTAAACCGTTGGTTTCTTCGTTTTAAGATGTTGGTTTATTCTAACTTGTTGGTTTACGGGTACTCCTTTATTTTTGTTTATTTGTCACTATTTTGGTGTGTTGGTTTCTCTATTTTAGAGTGTTATTTTTTTTGTTAGAAATATTATTTATTCACAAAGATTGCTTTCTTTGTTTGTAGGGTTGTTTACAAAGGTTACATAGTAATGGTATGAAGTGTACATAGTACTCGTGAAAGAAACCAACGTCATTACAAAAAGAAAGCAACATGTTTCAATAAGAGAAACCAACATGTGTGAGAAAAGAAACCAACATGATTGATAAAAAAAAACCCAAGACAACTCTATTTAATTTAACAAGAAATCACCACGATTAAAAAAAGTGAGACTAAAAAAAATCAACATGACTCTGCTTAGTTTATAAGATGTTGAAATTTTTGTTTATTTATCACTTCCTTATCCATACTTTATTAATACTGATTTATTTTTATTATTTATCGTTGCTTTAGTGTGTTAGTTTCTCTGTGTTATATTATTAGTTTGTTGATTCACAGAAGTTAGATTATTTATTATTTTGTTAATTTCTTTATTTTTTTTAATGTGTAGGAAGAGTGCTTTTTGTATTAATGAGTGATTGCATATATATATATATATATATAAATAAAAAGAAGAGTGATGCTTGAAGAGAGAGAGAGAGAATGTGAGAGAGAGGGGGCGTTTTCATTTTTTAATTGTGGGTGGGTCCCACTATTCCTACATATAATGCGTTGTCGATACTTTGTCCATTTTTGTTATGCACCCAGCATAACTCGTAGCCTATAACTGTACTATTTGGACCTTCGGAGCGATCATTTGACTAAATTGATTGTTCTTTTCCTCAGGACTCAGGAGTCTCATGATCTTTGAGTATTTGGAAATATTTGTTTTCAAATTTTTTTTCCAAGAAGATGTTTCTTAAGCAATTCGTTTTCTGCCCCTTTATCAACAGTGAAAAAGGGAAAAGGAATCATACCAGCTTGTTTTTACTTTTGGAGTTTGGTGATTATAGCAACTTTGGACGAATTATTGCACTAACCATTTCTCATGAATGAATTCTTATATCTAATTAAGAATCAATTGCTTGATATGATAAAACTTGTACGTTAAGAAATAGAACGTGTTACTATAATCATCATGTGTAAAAACAATCCACAAACTGGTTTAACAAAGAGAGAAGAACTGGCTAGTGCCATGATTACAGATTAAGGTATCTGTACTCTTGGACATGTTGTAACTAAGAAGCTCCCCTAAAAATATCTACTTTTGAAGGAAAAAAAGAAGAATAAAGAGTTAGGATTCAATACATAATTGAATGAACAAGATAAAAGTGACTTATGAATTTCTTATTAGTGTGGAAACAGGATCTGAAGGTGGACTGGGATCACTGATCGTTTCCTCACGGTATGTTAAATAAAACCCAACTATATCCCCCTTTCTCTTATTGTAGTTACCATTATTAGAATGAATTCATTTAGCTAACGCTTAAGGTGACTATTTATAAAGTGCGATCTAGGCTTAGATATAAGGGTGGGAACAGGTCAGGCGACTTGTCAGCAGTGGACTGACCTGACCTGTTTAAGAAAAAGGCTAGGCTCGAAATAGAGACAATCAACATATTAAGACAACGCCTTAACCATTAGGCTAGTATCATTTTTTTTAATATTTTATGTAAATATATTTATTAATATAATTTTATTGTTTTTAATTTTTGTTTTTAGAAACCCTAAATTAAAGAACTCTATCTCTCTTTTATTTCTCATTTTCACATTAAAAGATGAAAAATTGAAATTCAATCATACATGCTTGCTCATGTGTAGGGGTGATTAAACAAACTAAGCATGATTGCTCATCTTATTTTGTGTGTGTTTTATTTAATTGTTTGTGTTAGAGTAATGTGTTTAGATGTTTCATTATTAGAAATTTGAATTTATGTTGTTGATGATTGAACCTTTTTCTTGATCTATGGAGTTGCAATTTGGATTGATGTATGAGGCAATAAGACAAACTCACAACTATATCACCAACAAAATCCCAAGACAAACAACAAAAATAATAATTTGATACCAATCAATAGATGCCAAGGCAGTGTAGCAGACATCAATCATTTGCATTTCTTTAAGTAAACATTTAAGGCATCAACATATAGAAAATAGTAAACTTAGAAACACAATTGGCCATTTTGCTTTATCTTGCTCATGCATTGCATACTTAATTTTAGCAGAAAAGCCAATAAGAAGAAGAATTTAATAATAACGTGAATAAATAATAAAGCATAGGACCATCAATCTAGGAAAAGAAAGTAGAAAAGTGCACACTCAAATAAGCAAAGGAATCACAAATTATTTAAATGCCACAAACATTACCCCAAAGAACTGGAGAGCAAACACGAAGACAAATTGGCGCTAACTAAAAATTGGAGTGTGAGCAAAGACTTGACTGCAAACTAGATGACTGGACAACGAACCATCATTGATGTTAACCGAACCATGACAATTTTAGGAAAGCAAAATGGAGAACTCAAACAATTTAACTAAAATAGGCTTTACTACTGGCCTAGATCTAGCTCAATTTTTAACAGGTCAAGTTTTTCAGCCTATTCTCATCCCTAACCACAACCTAATAATTTTGTCAAATGCATGACAATATGGTATTTAAACTTTACAAATATCATATATTGTGGTTTTTTATGGGTAATAAGCAGGTATAAAAATTATTCATTCTCATTACTTGTTGTTGGCACACAAAAATTACTCCTTGGTCGAGAAAAAATACATTTTGGGTAAGTAGCGACCGAGAAAAATCTTTATAGAAAATTCTAAATCTACCCTCCTACATCCCTCAATCTAGAATGCTAAAAGCCTAAAAAAAAAACATAAGGACTTAATTAGTCATGACCCAACATTAGCAATGGATGCCGAAGAGGGCCTATGGACACAAATATATATATCTTTATCTGGCTAAGCATTTTGACAGATAAAAAGGTTCATTTAACTAAGTCAAAATTGGAACAAAGATCGTGTCAAGATGCTGAGGCCAATTAAGTATCGGCAAGAAATTTCCTCAAGCACGTGGTTGATCCAAATCAGTTAACAACGCTCGAAGAAAGGAGCTTGGCAGTAAGCAACAGAGCACAACATGATGTCATGCCTCGCATTAGAATTTTCCTACTATGCGATGATCCAAAACATGCACCATGATCACACCCACAATCTAAGCTCGCCAATGTGAGGATTGATAACGGGCATCAATGCAACTAGAAGTTCATCTACAAAAGAAGACGGTCTTGCACTGTGAATTAGAGAACTGCAAACTCAACACAACACAACTCATATTTTTATCCTTTAATTAAATTCCAATTTCTCTTTACTTTTATCTTTACATTCCCACACTTTACAATTCTTGGCATTTACAGCTTTCCTCTACAATTCATTATGTCATTTACCAGGTTTCCTTTACATTTCCTAGCTATAATTTACTTTTTCCCACATTCCTCCCAAATTCAAATTGTAACATTTTCTTCATTTACTTCAATGGTTATGATGGAGTTTCAACCAGGTTGAGAATAGTAGTTGTGCTCTTTCTATCCGTAAGCTTCATATTGTGCAATCTATAGCAAACCATCATTGAGTAAACTAGGAGCTACACATCATCTGAAATCATTTCAAGCCAATTAATATTTTACCCCACACTTTGATTCTTGAGATCAACGAATAAGTGATAGATTTATGTCGATCTCATAAGTTTGGCACACCCTACACTTAAAAGTCCACACGATCAATCAAGATATACTTGATTAAACCCCAACACCTGCGGAGGGAAAACTTATTTAGCATATAAACCCTATTACAGGTATTATTTGTAGGTATTCATGGGGTGAGTAAATTTGTCATGTGTGCTTGGAACAAGAAGTGCACTCTCAGCCTCACTTTGTGGAGTGCCATCCCTACTCAACTTTATTTATTTAATAATTGAGTCAATTTTGTATTTCAAAATTCTTACCAAATTTAAATGTTGATAATGAAATAAATCGCAACAAATCAAATTTGGCCTTAGGAGAAAGCACCAATACTATACAAGGTTATCCAACTGGATTAGTTCAGTCAAAATGCTGGTATAATGCGATTGAATCTAAAAATGTGTTGGTATTAGTTCCGAAAAGGAAATTCATATTACTATTTTATTTTCAAGTAGACTCATTGCGTTGGTTTCCACAAACAGAAGTCGATCGAACTAAGGAGTCCAATACAAATCTACACAACACACTTGAATTGTGTGACAAGCGATATCTATCTTGTACATGAGACATGAAGTAGTTAAAGATGCAAGGACCCGTAATAAGATATTATGTCACTGAACAGAAAATGAGCCATTCCCTCACCTTTGTGTCTAAACTACAACATGTCTCTCTTCAATTATACTTTTGGATAAATTCCTAATTTAATTATTGTTATTTTTTAACTTGAAAATTTCATTCTTTTTAAATTTTTTCGGCCAAGTTAGTCCCTATTTATTTTTATATTAGTCAATTTAGTCCTTATTATTTTTTAAAATAGTCAATTTCACCCCTTTATAAAAATTAGATAAGTTAGTTCTTTAATTCATCTCCTATATTGAGACGATTAATTAAGAGCACAACGGAGGGGCATGACACGTTAAAAGTCCATGTCGCATCCTTTGTGTTAGAAATGACGTTGTTTTATACAATAATAGTTTATTCCTTTTAAGCGAAACGACGTCGTTTCGTATCTCATGTTTATAAAAAATGTGCGTCCACAATGAGAAACAGACATACATTGATGGGAGTATGTTTGAAAAAGATGAAAATGAAGTATTTGAGTATTTACATGACATAGAAGACAAATTTTCACTAAAATTGATTAATTTAAAAAGTAACAGAGACTAAAGTGACCGAAAAAATTAAAAAGAAATGAAATTGATTGATTTAAAAAATAACAAGAATTAAATTCACCGAAATAAATTAAAAATAATAAAATTTTCTAAATTAACAATAATAATTAATAATAACAATAATAATAATAATAATAATAATAATAATAATAATAATAATAATAATAATAAAGACTTAATTGGGGTTTTTTTTCCAATAAATTTTGTATTTAGACTATGTTTAACACACATCTTCAAAGAAAAGGAGGGGCTTGAGAACCAGAGTGGCTGATAAGTAACCCCACAAGCCACACTTAAGCGTTCCACTTGTTGCTTTGATTCTTGACCACGTGGCAATTGATTCCCTTGCTAGAGATGCCATGCTATAATATTTGTAATGGTGCAATTATGGGATGCATGAGAAAAGAAAAGAAAAGAAACGAAAGGAGTAAGGAAGGAATCCATGGAGCGAAAAGAAATGGGTTTTTGAATGCTTAAACTAAAATAAATTACCTCATTTCTTCGTTGAATGAAATTACTCCAACCTTTTGTTTAACTTAAAAAATTCCATTCATTTCACTACAAGAAAACAGTTTATTACTGTCGAAGTTACTGTCAGAAATTTATCCCTTTACCGTCAGTATATGGTGTTACTGTCGAAATTACCGTCAGACATCGAGCCAACGGCTAAGTAGTCGATGGCAATCAGATTAGCGTAGGACATGTCTAACCGGCGGTAATTTCCGGCGGATATGACCGCCGGTAACCGGTTCAATTGTGAACGAATGTGAACTGGTCTATCGCCGGAGAACTCCGACGGGAAATATAATAATATTTTATTATTTGATTATCGTTGGTAGCAACTGACGCAACATTTGTAACTGGTACCGTTGGTAGTCACCGACGCCAACTTATACCTTTACCGTCGGTGGCAATATACGATTATTTTACCATCGTAATTATCGTCGGCTATCACTGACAGTAAATTTAGCATTATTTTAATATTTTTATACCGTCGTTAAGGCTCGACAGTAAAAATAAAATCAATTATTTTAAAATTAATAAAATTAAAAATTAGTTAATTATTTTAAATTCTTGTTATATATTTTAGCATTATTTTAATAATTATTTATATTATTAAATAATTTCATTTTATTATTATTTATAAATATATAGAAATTTATATTTAATTTAATTTATATAATTTTAAGAATCATATAAATTTTTTAATAAATAATTTTAATTAATTTTTTTAGTTTATTAATATATATAAATTTATAATATATAAATTAATTCATTAAATCATTTGTAATATTAATTAATTTCATCTGTAATTACCAATATAAACAATTAATTAAACCCTTCTCTAAAATTAATTATTTCCATCGATATAGTCATTCAAAATACAATTTACATTCAGCAATTTCATAATAATATAGACAATTTTCATCTATAAATTCGTCTGTAATTATTTATATAGAATTTAATTAGGATATATTATTATTATTATACATTTTTATATATTGATAGTTAATTATATATGAGATTAATTTTAATATATTGTTAATAGAAAAAAATTTATATTGTGATCTAATAATTTATTATTATATGTATGACTAATAAAGGTAAAAGTCAAATAGTTTGACTAATGTGTCGATACATGATTGGATGATTTTATAAAAGATAAAAAAAAATTAGCAATCATAAAATATCAAAATTAAATTTGCTATATATTAATTTTTATATTATTTCTCAAATAATTATTTAAGAGTAACGTAAATTTAAATGATTAGAAAATAGCATAAATTTTTTACAATAATATTGTAAAAATTAAATGCACAAAATTATCTAAGAAGATAACTAAGCATATGTCTTTTTCCAAAAGAAAGATTTAAGACAAAGTGTTCTTGAGTTTATGAGATCTTATCATAAATAACTACCAAAAAGTTGTTAGACAAGTATGAGGTAGTTGAATTCTCATAAGAATGATAACACGTTTGACTTTAGAGGAGTTCGCTTATTGAAAATGAGATAACTTTAAATATTCGACCATCTAAAAAATTACAAGAATAACGTTTTTTCACAATTTATTTATAAATAAATTAATTTTAATATGTTGTTAAATTTTTATATTAACATTTAATTATACATTATTATATTATAAAAATATTTAAATTTTAGGATGATTATTTTACAATTTGCTAGGAGTAGTTTTGTGTTGAAGGAAAACTCTTCATTGATACATTGACAAAAATATCCTGTTAACTTAGCATTGTACCACCCGTGTACACTTTTATACATTATCAATTCTTTTTCTGACTTTTTGAATAATTAAGGAAATAGTTAAACTATATCTTCTTAATGATTTTCTGCCATACACGTTCAGATAATTATGTAAAAAGATCTTACAAGAGAATGATATTATTTAATTATTACTTAAATGAATAAAAAATTCAATGAATTTGTAAGTTCATAAAATTAAATTTTAAAAATGATTTTATTTTACAATTTTCAATTATACTATGATAGTAAAAGAAATTTATTTTTCATAAACTTAGTTATAATTCTATTTTAAAATTATTTGTTTCAAAGTCAACATAAAAAATAAATTCATATTCCGTTAATAATTTTACCTACAAAAGGTGATTTTCATCAATATTATCTAAATAAAATACATCGCATCTAAAATAACGTCTAGGTAAATATTTTCAAACATGAATCAGATTAGAGTTAACACATGTCTAATGAAATCAAATTTGCAAAATCCAGTTCACCAAGCAAAAATCAAATGTGCAAACTCTAATGCAAAGACGCTTTCAAGTTTAAATAAACAAACTTTAAAGACAAAACAATTTTAGAATCGAAAATATACTATTATAGTACCCCCAATGTGGTGAAACTGGCAGTTAAAGTTGCTTTCAAAATTCACATCTGGCTGGTCAAAACCCACTACACCGATAAAGAGGTGAGAAAGGACAATAGATTGGAGAGAGAGAGAGAGAGAGCCAAAGCAAAGGGAGTGAAAACTTTTGACATGGGCACATTGGGATTTCAATATTTTATGGTCATGTCCCTCAATCCTTGCCAGAAACAGTGAAAACTCATGAAAGTTTAGGACTTTTCAGGGTCTCCCCCCTCCCCTTCTTCAATCAAAGCAGGACCCATCGTTCATTTTCCCCCTCTTCCCCCTTTTCTTTTCTTCTTTTTTATTTATTTATTTATTTTTATTTATTCTGTCGCTCCTCCTTGCCCCCACTCTTGGCTTCTTTTTTGATGGATCCCAAGGGCTCAAAGCAGCCACAGCAGCAGCAGCCGCAACAGGACTTCCTGAGCCTCCCGCGGCCGCAAGAGCGACAATCACAAGGCGCCAACATGGGAGAGAACAAGCCAGCGGAGGTGAAGGATTTCCAGATTGTGATTGCGGACAGCACCAACAACAACAACAGCAGCAGCAGCAAGGAAGATAACAAGAAGAGCAGCCAGCAGCTGGCGCCCAAGCGGAGCTCCAACAAGGACAGGCACACCAAGGTGGAAGGCAGAGGGAGGAGGATAAGGATGCCGGCGCTGTGCGCGGCGAGGATCTTCCAGTTGACCAGGGAATTGGGCCACAAATCCGACGGCGAGACCATCCAGTGGCTCCTCCAGCAGGCGGAGCCCTCCATCATAGCGGCCACCGGGACCGGCACCATCCCGGCGTCCGCGCTCGCCGCCTCCCACAGCTCCGTCTCCCCGCACGCCGCGTCCCTCTCCGCTGGCCTCCATCACAAGATCGACGACCTCGCCGCGGGGGTGGGAGGGTCCAGCAGTAGGGCCGCCAGCTGGGCCATGGTCCAGCAGAGGCCCACCCCGAGCACTGCTGCTGCTGCTGCCGGCATGTGGCCCCATCACCATGGGTTTGGGTTCCAGTCGTCGGCCGCCGTCAGTTTGGGGAGCGAGGGATCGAATTATCTCCAAAAGATTGGGTTCCCTGGTGGCTTTGACTTGCCTGTTTCTGCCAACAACATGGGGCCCCCTATGAGCTTTACCTCAATTCTGGGTGGCGCCGCTGCTGCTGGTGGGGCCACCCAGCAGATGCCTGGCTTGGAGTTGGGTTTGTCACAGGATGGCCATATTGGGGTCCTTAATCCACACGCCTTGACCCAGATTTATCAGCAGATGGGTCAGGCTAGAGTGCACCAGCACCAACACCAGCAGGATCCTAATTCTAAGGATGATTCTCAAGGCTCAGGACAATAGGGCTTTTTCTTTTTCTTTTTCTTTCTTTCTTTTTTTTCCTTTTCTTTTGTTTTTTTAAAAAAAATATATATGGATTTGGATCGAAGAAGTAGCATTGTCCAGAGGCTGAAGGTTTCTTCTACAGTGGCTTTTCGTACTCGTGTAAATTGGGAGGCTGCGAGGAAAGGAAAAGAAAAAGAGAATAGATGTGTCTCGGAAAATTCAAATAGAAAAAACTGGATTTGGTTTACTCTCTATCTCTCTCTCTCACTCTCTCTTCTTGTTCCTTCTCCACGGTGCTCAGGTCTCCAGATACAGGTGCTTCTAGGTTTCTTTCCTCTTTTTTCCTTTTTGGTCTGCTTACAATCTTGTTGTCTCGCGGGTTATGCTTACGTTCGTTTGCGTTGTTTGTGATGTGGATTTTGCAGGTGGAGTTTGCGCGGCCGGATAGCTTGGCATTCTTGGGGGGTTCTGGCCTTTGGAAAAAAAAAAAACTCTATTGTTTAATTCAGAGGTGTGTTGATTATTTTTGTTCTTCTCTTTAGGCCAGGATGGAGTGCTCATATCAGTTTGCTTGTGAAATTGATGAATATAGTTTCATGAAGTCATATATTTTGTCAAATTTCTTATTCGAACTGCTGCTGGTGGTGGTGGTAGTGTTAATTAAGTAGTTCCTTTTTTTTTTATCATCCATAGTATTAATTAATTCAGTTTGCTACTTTCTTGTTCATCTTCCAAATTCACATCACTTGGGAGGAATCCTTTGCTTTTTTTTTTCTTCTAAGAATCGTTTTCTCTCCATCTCACAATGACACTACACACTTCTAAAAGAAGCTATGAAGTAGTTCACTATAAGTATCACTGTCTGTCTACAACTCTGCTTCATTATAAATAGCACCGAATTTTCCTTCATTTGGCAGTTTTTGCACTCCTAAAATTAGGCATCTGAGCTTTGCTTGAGATAACTTGGCTGAAGGGGTCACATGAATGGTTTTATTGCTTTAAATATTCCCAATTGCTGATTTGATTAGCTGTAATGTCTAGGGGAAGGTGAAATTTTGGCAATTATTTAAGTATTTATTGAGCGCCAAATAAAATTGTGTTCTAATTTCTTGTAGACTGTCATTTTACTTTCGCGCAGATATATGATATGACCCACCACTAACTATTACATGAAACGGCAATGTCACTCTTCAAGTAGTTGGAGCACAATCTTACTTGTCGCTTGGCTAGCATCTAGTCATTTAACTTAATTTCAACACAAGCGAGGTTGTTTTTATTTTATTTTATTTACTCTTTTAAGAATGAGACTTGAAATTGCGGCTCCAGAAACTACTGGCAAGCTGCCAAAATCTGTGCATAGCTTTTATGAGCACTACATGGTAGTTCCTGTGAGCTCAGCATTCTGGCTTTGAATGCAAGTTGGTGCTGAGCTCCCCAGTCTTCGAAAACAAAGGAGTAAATGACACCAGAAGGTGCATGACTTCTCATTCCACTAGTGTTTCTATGACCTCACCATATATTATAGGAGGTTCTGTTATTTCACCGGGTTAGAATTGCAAGTGGCCTTCTTTTTGTGCTCCCAATCTTCAAGCGGTGTTGCCACTACATGACACCGATGTGTGCTTGGGTGCAAATGGAACTTCAATTAGTTGAATGAACAAGTCAATTTTGGACACACGCACTTTTTTAACTATCACAATAATGTTGTATGTTGGAACAGAAGATTAGAAAATATGGATGATTTGTGTTTGATAGGTGCTTGCTATCTCTTTTTCTTCATCCAATGACGGTCAGGTTAGGTCTCTATATATATAATATATATATTTGGTGATGGCACCAATTTTCATTTCATATGATATATTATGGTATTAAAGAAGCCTTAGCTTAGCTTGTTTGCCAATTGTCATAAAAGGATCCAAATTTTAGTCTCATAAACCCATCAGAAAAGTATACCTGCAGTTTTAAATTAAGGTATAGCTTTAATGTTTCTCTCTCTCTTTTGATTCGTGATTGTTCTCAGTAACAGGTGGTTTGGCTTCTCATACAATTTTATATATGATGAACTTTTTGTATAAAAGTTAGTTTGATCTCCAGTTAAGACTTGTGCTATAGACTTTGCGTGTATCTCTTAAAGTTTGGGGGTGTTGGACATAGTGAGTTGTATAATTTTTTTGGGATTAAACAATTCAGAGGATTGAGCCCATATAACGTGTATCATATCATAAAAAGAATCTATAAATGTTCATTTTATGAGTATAGATATCGTTTATTCAACAAACATCATTTGTTTGTAATACTCAAACCTGGCATGGAACTGCAAGGGGTTGGCCAAGTGGAGCAAGATAAGGTGTTGTATCCTATAGATCGCAGGTTCCAGGTTCGAGCCTCGACTCTTTTCTCTTTAGAGTGAGGTAAATGTAAAATTTCTCTATAAATGTGTTATGATCCCGAAGCATTTCCTGCTTTTGGACTGTGTGGTGTCATTCTTTCTTCCAAATATTTTATTCTCTTAAAAGAAAAATTAAAATTGGCATGAAGGGCATTGCGTTTTTGTTGTTGATTAAGTTGACGCGGCCGTGAGTCGCTGGCATGATTTCGCCTTCTCACTCCAATCTCTGTCCTCCTATTTCACACTTCATTTGTGCATCCACCTGCTCTTACCATTATTAATTATTAAGAGAGAGCCTCTTTTGTTGAATAATATCCCATCATTCACATTCACTTTTTGGAAACAAAATGTGAGTGCCAATCAATCAATTCAATTTAGCCCTTCCAAGATTTCTCACTTGGGTGCTTTATACTTGATTGGCCTAAATTCAAAAGTAGCAAATTGACAAAAATTAAATGGCATACCACGTACAGCTAGAAACCACTGAAATTCAGCATCACTTAATAAGTTCCAAATTGTCATCTTGCATGATAGGATATGAGCCTTTGTAAACCAGTCTAACCCAAAAAAAAAAATAAAAATGCTAATGACAAAAACAATGATGGACCACTAAGCTCCTCAGTTTTATTACCTTGCAATGGGATAATGTTTTTTGAGATTGGTTTCCAATCTATGTTTCATGGGTACTCAAGTTGTTTGTTTTTTAAAAAAAATTGTCTTACTAATCAAATAATAAAAAAAAAGCACTCGTGTCTCTGACGAGTTTTTGTTAATATTCTCTTTTGCTATTTTTTTTAAGAAAGAATTGAAGAAATATGATTTTAATTTTTTTTGTGCAGTTGGTTTTGTATTAAATATTTACATTAATTATCTTATGATTTTTTATTATATGTAATTTATTAAATTTATATATATATATATATATATTCAGTTTTTTTATTTTATATATATATATATATATATATATATTCAACAATACCCGTACCCCTGTTTTTCAAAAAATTTCGTATCCTATACCCGTACATGTACCGAGTATTGGTACCTGTGCAACTTAGTTTCCAATGGACATATCTAAAATCAGTTTGGCATCCTTAAACAGAGAAAGAAACGTTTTTAAAAGGATAAAGTAGATGGATATCTTATAAAATTTAGTGAAATTATAGCAACGCTCTCTATTTATTCAGGTGATATTTAGCCCCCTTAATTAATATTGGCCTCTTCTAGTGATATTAGAGCTAGACATCATTTGTTACTAAAGTTGTTTTATTTATTCTTCTAGCTCACAATCGTTTTTCATATTTTACTCATTAAGAGATGTAAGTGTGATTTACAATTTTTCAAATGGGTTTTTCATTTAATATTATATCAAAAATGTAAATTCTTTTGCCTTCTTCTTAAGGATGCGCAAAGTCATTCTGTGAAAATGATTCACAATGGAAAAGAAAAGAAAAAAAATAGTAAGACAAGATCATTGCATGCCTGCGTAGAAAGTGTTTGCTAAACTTGATGTTTAAGCTTTGGTCGTGTTTCTTTATTTGGGCGTGCCGTTGTTTCAAATTGATTTCCTTTACCAATCAAAGTTGCCACTCTTGATATGATCTTTATTCCTCCAATGACCAAAATTAATTATATCTTTCTCACTTCCCCTTCTGCACTATTTAAGCTTCATCTTTAACCATGAAAGTTTACATTTAACTCATTATTTTATGTCTATTCGTTTTTATGTGTTGGAACATCAAGTATTTGTCTGAAAGTGACCCAGAATCTTACAAGATATTCAAAATGGAATTCGATTTCATTTTTTCTGGCTCACAATCGTTTTCGTATTTCAAGGGAAACAAATTATTCCCCTACAGAAAAACCTTGCAAGATTCTCTTATCTCATTTGACTTCTTTGGGGTATCCAATGCCTATATACGTTTAAATACTATTAGGCTCCTCTAATTAAATTGAGCTTATCTCGTGGTCTGTATGTGGGTCGCGCTATCAGCATGTTTGCTTTTCGGTTTTAAAAGCTTCAAATAATAGTTTTGGCAAAATCTGCTCTTTTGTATATAATATAATCTAGGGAAGCCTTTAACATGTTTCCCTCCATAATGTAATCTTCCAGGGTTTCAGCTCAGAAGACTTGCTACAACAGTTTGGTTTATTTTATTTTATTTTTTATTTTTTTTAAAATCGATAATTAAAAAACTTTTTTACCTTTCATGATAAATTAAATTTCCTTTTTAGACTATTAAAATAAAAAATAAAAATAAAACCTTCATCCCCGTCCTCTCGGGTCATCCCCTTTATCGCATCACCGTCAACCTCTAGTTCATTATATGATGCTCATTAAATTTTTTTGTTTAGGTGGAAGGAGATTTGTTCAAAATAGCTTATTGTTACAATCTAGACCTAACAATATAATATGTATCTCATATGCCCAAGATAAACCAACAAGATGTGAGATCTCAAGATGATTTCGGTCTCTCCTCAAGAACACAAGGCTCGACCTAAATCATCAAGAAACCCCAAACTCTGAGGCAATACGAGTCCTGCATTTACATACGTAACCGTTGAGGAACTTGTAACCTATAGCTTTTATTAGACACCATGAACATAATTATGAATCACATAATTAGCCTCATTATGATCTCGGCTTCAGTTACAAGACACCCCAATGAATAAAACCTGAACCATCTCCTCACAGTATATATGCATTAATCTCATTCATGCTCTGATAGGTTGTTTGATTATTATCACCTCATACTTACTCATATACTGACTTGGGTGTCAGAGTAGTTTTTGCAGGTACCACCTCTAATGGACAAGGACATTCCTCATTGTAGTTTTGTGCTCAACCACCCCGATAGCTCTTGGAATTATTCTAAGGTTAGAGTTACAAGTAACATTTGCGTCGCCTGTGGGGACGATTGATTACCATTTGTTGTTGTTGTCGTAGTAGTTGTTGTTGTTCTTGTTGTTGGAGTTGGTGTTGTTGTTGTTATTGGTGTTGTTGGTGGTGGTGTTGTTGGTATTGTTGGTGTTGTTGGTGGTGGTGTTATTGTTGTTGTTATTGATGTTGTTGTTGCTACTGTTGTTGTTGTTGTTGTTGCTATTGCTACTGCTACTGTTGTTGTTGCTGCTATTGTTGTTTCTGTTGATTTTGTTTGTTATTATTTACTTTTGAATAAACAAGATGATGAACAAAAACAACAATGACTTACGAGTGTCCCTGAGAGAGGTACCTTAAAAGGGTAGACCCCCCCTTAGGCAACGGAAGCAATACAGGATTTGCAAAATCTTGCGGCTTTGGAGTTTAGCCGACAAGAGGGTTCTTACCGACTTTCTTGTGACATGAGAGGTTGGGAACAAGAATCCGTATTAAGAAGAAATGATGACCTTCATCATTTGAATCGACAGTGTCTTGAACAGGAAATGACTCAAAGGTTGAATGAAGGAAATAATTAGGAGTAGAATCATAATAATGGTGATAGAGAGTTTCGAGTTTTAACTTACTTATTTAGGCCCAATGTTATGAGAAATCAGGAACTCAGAGATATATCTCATTCCCTTGATCCAACAATTCCAAGAAGGAGACGAGGATCTTCAATTGAGTTTCAAGGTTCCTCTGAGCTGGCTGAAGGAAACAAAAAAAAAAAAAGGAAGAGTAAGTGTGGAAGACCCACCTCACAAAGGAAAATACATTAGAATTGAGAATGACAATCCCTTTTTGGACTTTGTGTTCCAAGTACTTCTACCTCCTCATTTTATGGCACCTCAAATGGCTTAATTATATGATGGTACTACTGATCCACAGACTCATTTAACAACTTTCAAGTACAAAACATATTTGGTAAGTATGTCGAATCTCATCAAATGTTGGGCATTCTTATCCTATGTAACGGGGCTGGCTGAAAGGTGGTGTTTCACGCGAAATAATTTTGAGGAACCTTTCGACGCTTACACAAAAGAATGTTTAGCAGGGACAAACGATTGAGGCGTTCTTAGGTGAAGAACAGGGGCGTAAGTTGCAAGAGTAAAAGAGAAGTGTAGGGTGAGAAATGGAAATGTAAATTATTCAATACTGGTCACCAGAGTGACTTTGATTACAAAGCAATCCTTGCTGAAGCGAAGGATTAAGTGCAAGTTACAATGAAGAAAATGGGGAAAGTGGTGTCAAGGTTGAAGAGATTGGTACAATTACGACTACTCCTAGGAAAGCAGGAAATGAAATGAAAAAGAAAAGGTGGTGGCGTACACTGAGCTACCATAGGACTGCTGACTGCCTCTATGGGGACTTACTATGAGTCAATAGGATTGTCAGGAAACCACCTCGAGTTTAGTCCAGAAGTCCTATATTTATAGAATTTTAGGACTCTCTTCTTCTGATAACCGTTCTTAATTTAGTCGTCGACAGTTACCACCTTCGATCATGTTCCGCATAATGTGGGCCAATTACGCTTGCATGTGTGACATGACATGCATCGGTTGTCTTTGTCGTGCTCCTTAGCAGTTGTGCTTTCTTCTGAACATGGGAAGTTACTTTCCCACGGTGGCCATGTCAGATTGGAGGTTATGAATCGTGTTCAAATTTTTTAATTGTTCCCTCCATAGAACTGACTTATTGCCCTAGTTTTCTGATAAGTCTCAAATTCGATTGCGAGATTAGCCCCACACTAGGCTAATACCATGAAGCGATCGTGGCAACTCTTAGATGAATTGCCATCTTTGTGACAGTTTCTACTTTGGTCATTTATTGCGGGACTAGCCCCACACAAGGCTACTACCAGGAAGTGACCGTGACAACTCTTAGATGAATTGCCATCTTTGCGAAAACTTTATCTTATTCGTTGAACTATAGCATTGACACCTTAGTTGATTAGTGATACTCAAGTCACTTGAGATTTTGTCATTCTTTGATTTTCTGTCGCCATGGGTACTCCCTTGCGACCATTCTAATAGTTATTCTTTTGTAACTTTTGTCGCCAAATAGTTATTGTCGCGACAGCTCTTATGATGCGACTCATTCTCTAGCAAGCCTTGGCAATTATTTCTATTGTTCATGGTTGCTAACCTTCACGTTGCCAATATTTATGCCATTCGTGTCGCTAACATTCATTTCGACACGAACTATTAGTCAAAATTCAATTCTTACTATCTCGCAAATTTTGGCGACCTAACATATGCCCCTCAAGTTCTCACCTTTGACTTTTTTAAATAATGAAAAGCTGGAACTTTGAATTTTTACACTTTCATCCGGGGGCAATTACAGAAATTTCCATGCCGCTTATGCTTTTTGAGGCTTTTCTTAACCGTCATGTCAATCATTTTTAGACGATTTTCGATACCTAACCGTTGTACTTCCCAACCACGACTGATCCCATCTTCACAGTATCCTAAACTTTCATCATTGTTTTAAACACATGGGTAATCAGGGTCAACTAGGGTAACATAATCTTACCCGTTCTTTCGTCTTCCCTTCTTCATAATATCCCTCTCAATATAAATAACTCATCTTTCACAGTCCTTTCCTTTTACTGTTTCATCTTCTTCTACCTCTCGACCCTCCAGCCTTCTTCTTGCAACCTTAAAGTGAACCTCATTTCTCTCTACCTTCTCCATCCTGCCTTTCTAACTTTATACCAATGGCTCCCAAGAATGCAAAGGCTTATTCAAGGGCAAGGCTCCCTAGAAGGGTTCCCACAGGGTTCCTTCGCATGGGGTCTCCAGTCCTACTGCCCTTGTCCGTCAAGGGGTCCCCTTAGCCTCGGTTGTAAGCCCTACCGCCAATCAGATCAAAGCTAGCCAGGTACTAATTCCCTTCTCCATTTCGGACATCACCTACTGCTTCTTAGGCCTTTTTTCTACCATAGCCGACGCAACCGAAGACTCCCCCATCAATTCATATTTTCCAACCCATAACGAACAACATCCACTTATCTATAACCTTGTCGTTTTGGCAGCTTTCTTTCATAAGCCCCAGGTCATCCGTGCTACCCCCAAGAATGGGGAGAAGGAATACGATTTCCAATCTTGGTTCAGTGGGTGGAAGCCGAGAAGGGTGACTTTTGGAGGGAGATTGAGATTTTTGACTGCCTCCAAATCTTCAAGGAAGATATCAAGTTGGACGTTTCTATGATTGGAGTAGTCCTCTAATTTTGGAATATCACGACCAACACGTTCCATACTCCTTATGGAATGGTTTCTCCAACCCTGTTTGAGGTCACAGCGATCACGGGGCTCTCCCCTATTAGAGAAGTTATCCACCCCGATATGGAAGCATTGCGACCCGATTATCGACTACTCATCTTCTACCTACAACGCTTTTATCAACAATAATAAGGTTCATGAGGAAGACCCAGTCAGCGAAGCTGAGCACATTGCGTTCCTTCATTACTGGTTTCAAAGATGCATCTTTTGCTCTAAAAGTCTGCAGATGTTGGGGAAGGGAAGTGACACTTCTCTCCTCACGGCCATGTTACAGGAGGGTAGGAAAGTTTGCTTGGCGAAGCTTATCTTTGCTCATCTATATGGTGCTCTTTCAGACTCAATCGCCAACATTCATACCGCGACGTCTAAGGTTGCTCTGTCGGAGACAATTTGGCTCTTACAATTATGGCTGAATGCCATTTTCAAGGAGCACTTATAGTGTCACGCTGGTGGCGACAACGTTTATTCTGGGGTTGCAGGGCCGAAGCTGTGTTACTATCAGCATGGTACAAAGGTTACCAAAGCTTCCCGCCCAGGGAATTTCACATTCTTTTTCAAACACCTCCATCAAGCAGGAGTAGAGGATCAAGGAGGTGTTGACATGGCGCCTTTCGTGATACGAGTTGTAGGACCTTCGTGGTTCACTTGACCCATGGTCCTGAAAGGATTTGTCGATAGGAAAGAGAGTGACCACATTTTGGCAGAGTTCTTCTGCCTTCAACTCATTCCGTCGGGTTTCCCTGGTCGCGAAGGTTTGAGGAGCGTTGTATTACATGCCCCGAATCTCGTCGCCAGGCAGTTCGGCCTCTCTCAGCTCATTCCCTTTCTTCCTTTTATTGATTATAAAAAGGTATTTTGTTGTGCGGAGTTCAATTCCAGCGATCAACTGGCAGTAGCCCTTCAGGGTAACGATCTAGGAAGAATCACTTCCACTGTTGTCGCTTTGATTGCAGCTCTTTTATGTCTGAGCCTTTCTACGCTTGGTGGCTCAACTTCTATGCTCAAAACGCATTTTCTTTGAGCGAGTGTCCAAATTCAATGTAACATTTTTTTTGTGCAAACACGACCGACTGGATCGAAGTCATAAGAGATTTTGAATTATTTGTTTCAAAAACTAAGGCGAGAAAGGAAGAGAATAAAGGACAAAGAAAGGGACCTGAGAATTGAAATCAAAACAGTGGATTGCACCGCAATGCCAAGGAGAAAGAAGTGTGGAGAAGAAAGGAAAACACATTGAATACAGGACATGCCCAGCAATGGAGCAAAGGTAGGAAACTATCTCCAAGGAATCAGGAAAGTGGGAAAGTGGTGCAAAGGGAGTTATGTGAGGAGAATATCAATTGGCTAAAGATAATTATTATTGGCGAGACTTTAAAACTTATTAATCATGTAAAATTATCGGTTAGCATCCTTAGAGATTGGAATAGGGTTATCAATGTCAGAGATATGGGGGACTACAAAGCAAAAGTCACATTTGAAACAAAAGAAGACATGAAGGAGGCTCTAGAGTGAGGAGGAAACATCTTTCACCAATATTTCGATGATTTCCAAAGGTGGTCCAATGGAGAAGTTTTCCAAATAAGAACATGGATCGAGTGGTATAGTATGCCACCACAAGCTTGGATGGAAAAGAATTTCATGAAGATTGGGGATGAATGGGGTGAAATGGTCCAAAATAACGAATCATTTTTGATTTAGAAAGGAACCTCCATGGGAAGTGCTAAGATTTTAGTTGACACTCGTCTAACACAGACCATAGACGATTAGGGTAAACTCAAAATTGAAATGCATGAATGGGATATTCTTATAAATTTGCTGCAAAGGAGGTTAGGATTTAACCAATTATTCTAGATGGTGACAAAAATTTCGCTGGAGTTGGGGCACATGGCCAATCATGGAGAACTTGGCTAGTAGTAGATGCTGGAGAAGCTTGCTTGTTTAACATTCATGATGTTGGGCAGTGGTGCAATAATGATACACTGGGGGAACGAAACTATTAACCTATCATGTATTCTGAGATGATTAATCATGGAAAACTTATTGGTGTACACATTACAATCTGCCACCATATTGTCAACCAATGATTTATATGGTTGGCCCATGTGCACTCACACTGCTACTGTGAACAAACATTTTTAATTATCGTGCACAAATATTTTAAACTATCATTTATCAATTCATTTTTAACTGATTCGTGCAAATACTTTTAACTATCTTGCACAAACATTCATAGGTACGTGCACAAACATTTTTAACATACTACAGAAACATTTTTAACTAACATCCACAAACTTTTTATTATGTGCACAAACATTTTTAATTATTGTGCACAAATATTTTAAACTATTGTGAACAAACACTTTTAACTATCGTACAAACATTTTAAACAGTTAAAAATGTTTGTGCACAATAGTTGGAATTTTTTTTACACAATAGTTAAAAATGTTTGTGTTCAATAGTTAAAAAAATTTGTGCATAACAGTTTAAAATGTTTATGCACAACAGGTGAAAATGTTTGTAAAATGTCTGTGCACACTAGTAAAGTGGGTGCATGCGATGTGAGAGTGGAAGGTGGATTTTACGTAAGTAATTATACAGTAACACTATTTGGGGTGTACATGTAACACGACTCTTAAGAGGGGGGTTGGCATTAATTCTCAATTCTCAACCATTGGGTTTGGAAGGCGTAGGAAGTGGAACAAACTTCAGTATAAGGGCGAACGAAGCTTGGGTCCTTTCCGAAATAGCAGTACTTAATTTGTGGGCCAACCTCTATTTAACACTATTGAGCCCAATAAGGCGAACACTGATAAAACTTGGGCCAAATGCCCAAGCAACTCAATAGGACCCTAATTTCCCATTGGGTTTGAACCCAATAGAATCATTGAAGAGGTGGGCTCTAGTGGGAAGTCTATGTCTACAAAAAAATGGAGCTAATGAGGAAAGTAACTAAGTAATCGAAAACACAAACCTTGGGACGCATCTCCGGTAAGGTACGGTAGAGGAGAAAACAAAGCTGAAGATTCGCAGGCTGAGGAAGAAATTGAAGAAGAAGAAGACTCTGATTCCAGAGCTAGGAATACCTTGAGCTTTGGTAAGGGTCCGGAGATTCAAGTTCTTGCAGGCGAAGAACTGTTGATTAATAACATAAAGGCAAAGCAGCGTTCAAGGAAAGATAAAAGAAAGCCACCACTAAGAAAGCTTAGGAGATTCGAGATAAAGAAGAAGGCAACACAGGCTGGAGCAAGTGCACTTGTCTCACACGCTTAGTGGCCCCTTGGAAACCGGAGGGATATGATTAGAGGTTGTTTTGTGATGAATTGATGCGGTTAGCCTCATGGGAAATCTGCAGCAGCTCGGGGTTTTGGCGTGTGAGTTGACCTATGAGAGACCCTTCAAATGTATGGATAGGTTGCGGTTGGTGGAGAATCTAGAGTCCTATCTGTGGTTTTGCAAGGGTTGACGGTGGTTGTTTTCAATGTCTCTGGTTGAGATTGCAGGGGACCTAGAACAATCTGACAGATGCATGTGATGCCATAATGTAGCATACTAATTGAAGCAGGGGAGCCTACAGTCATGAAGTTTTGAGAATATAGCAATGAAGCATGTGTTCTATGTATATTGTATTAGTCATTGCTTTGTATTTGAACTATGGTAACAGGACTAATGACCAAGAATGATGTAGTTATTATTGTTGTGTGCGTAAATTTCGGAGGGTTAGGCTCTTTTCTATCAAAAAATTGTTCCATTGGGTTTGCTCTTAGGTTTTTAGTAAGGCATTTTTCTATCATACGGAATTTTTGTGATCTTTGCCTATTGCTTTTCTATAGAAATAAAACCAAATCTATAAAAAAAAAAGAGTAACTATAATATATTTATTAAACATTATTCTTGTGGGTTCTACTTATGATTGTACACAATTAAGAAAGTATGTTTTGATATTACTTTTAATGGTTGAACAATCATTTAGCATCTATTTAATACATCAATAATACTTAAGTTGTGCACAAGTGAAATACATCCATCTTGCATCCAATTACATTTAACCTTTATTTTCTCTATCTTTTTCCCTACTCTCCCTCACGCACGTCTTATTCACAAACTTTCATACTCACAGGCACACACTTTTGAACAAGCAAAACAAACTTTTAGTATTCACAGACACAAACACGAGAGAGAGTGTGACAGTAACCTTTTGCTATTTAATTACGTGTGGCTCTCATTTTATTTTGTTTTTGTATTTGATAATGTTTGTTCTTTTGCTTTGTAAAGTTTTTATCTCTATTTTAAAATATTTGTGTCTGATAGAGAGTGAGTGCACACGTTTTAGAGTGTCAGTAGGGGAGAATGTGGAGCAAGAGAGAGTGTGTGTTAGTTACTTTTTTGCTATTTAATTTGGTGTGGGTCCCATTTTATTTTGTTTTAGTATTTGATAATGTTTGTATTTCTGTTTTGTAAAATTTATGTTTCTGTTTTGAAATGTTCATTTTCATGTTTGTCTTTGTGTATGCCATACCAAACTATACGTTGATTGACAGTTGTACGTTGGACGTATTTTCGTTTTAGACCTAGCATTATTGTTAATACATAGTATACAAAAATCCAATTATGTTCACCTTTCTAACTTAGATTACTTACAACACATTATACTTTTACTTACTTGAACGTCAGAGTGTTGTTATGGTTCTTTGTGGAGGTCTCGCATGACACGAAGTTTGGGCCTTTCACCCCACTTAGATAATTGACAAAAGAGAGCCTAATAAGGTCCACGTCCACATAAAGGTCAAAACTTTTAGGAGGATAGCTCAACACTCTGATGGTGGGACTTATTCGAATAAGCTTTTCATCTAAGATTAGGAAAAACTTCGAGGAATCTATATATCACAAGCTAATAGGTATGCCGTCACCCCTTTTTTCATACCTTAACCCTAATCCATCTACTGACTTGGGCTTCAGAGTCCTTGCAGGTACCCACGCTGCCGTCTTGGACATCTGAGGAACTATGGCAGTCAAACGAGCCAACCCCGGCCGTTTAGGCCTGGCCTGTTTGACCTGCAGGGTTAAATGGATCGAGCCTTAACAGGATTTTACTATTCACAAGCCAGATTTTATATGTTTGGTCCATCTATTTAATGCAGGTAAACGGTTTAGTCTGCGGGTTATGCCTATTTTACCACTAAATAGGTCAATTTGGCTAATTGACTAAACGGGTCGGGCCTCCACAGGCTTTTATTATTCATGGGCCAGATTTTGTAGGTTTGGTTCATCCATTTAACTGGGTAAACGGGTCGAGCTCGCAAGTTTGGCTCATTTTAACAACTCTACAAGGAACCATTCATCACTATCGCTATGAGGAATCATCGGTACCTGCTCTGTACATTTGGTGCCATCAGTGGGATCTAATGCATCCCACGACCTTAGTGATGGTGATAGATCATTCATCACTGTTCCATTGAAGCCAACAAAGAAGCAACAACAGGCGGAAAACACTGGAAATCTCGCTGATAACCTTCTACTGGATGAAGCCAACCAAGATACCCACCATCCAAACAAAGAATTCCCAGAACATCTGCCACTAACCCACTCCCATCAAGCATTGGGGTGGAAGGAGATGGAGCAGACGATGAGGAATAGCAGCAAGCCCTGCCAGACTTAGCCAAGGTTCTCCAAAACTAGGCAGAATAGATAAGACAATTGGAAGAAGCCCTTTAATAGATAAAGCAAGCTAAGGAGAAGGTGTAGCAACGAGAAGAGATATGAGGAAACACTAAATAGAGACGATAAGAGTCTCAGCACTGGCAAGCTGAGATCCACCGACAAGAAGAAAACCAAAATAGGCACCTTAAGGAATGCAATGCTTAAGAAGAACGACCGTTGCTAGATCTGGGCTTACGTAGAGACGAGGAGTTCCAAAGGGTGAGGAGAAACCCACTGGCCCATCTTGAGGACAAAGGTGCATGTGAACTAACCTACAGATCAACCATGAATCCTACCTAGAAGCAGAATAAGAGGCACATAGAGTGTGACATCCTAACATCAAGAAGAGGGAAGGGCAGGGAAATCAACCCTTTTTTCGACAAGATACTATACGGTCTCCCCCTACAGTTTTCGTCACCCGACGGACATGGAGCCGTACGGTGGAACGACGGACTCTTAAAATCATCGTAATTCTTTGGAGCACAAGATGATACTCGACGGAGCCTCCAATGCCATCTAGTGTAAGGTGTTCCCCATCATGTTGAGAAAAGGAACATTGAGTTGGTTTAATGCGCTTTCGCCTAAGTGCATCAGATGCTTCGATGATCTGGAAACAAAGTTTCTGGATAACTTGATAATGAAGAGAACCAAACCTAAGACCACAGTAAGTCTCCAAAAAGTAATACAAAAGGATAGGGAGTTGCTGCATAAATATCTCGACTGCTTCTATGCTAAATGTGCCTAGATTGAAGGGCCTAACTAATAACCTCCAGTATAGAAGTCCTTTCTCAAAAATTCTATCCAAGCAATTGCCAAAAATTTTAATCGAAATAAAATAAAGGGTAGAGGAATACTTGTATGAAGAAGAAGGCATGGAGGCAATAAATAGAGACCTATAGAAAGACCCTGGGGAAGGCTCCAGCCACTCAAGTAAGAGAACAAGCCCTAGAAGGGAAGACAGGTGGAACCAAAAGCCCCTCAGGTAGGTTGATACCAAAAATAAACCCCTCTAATGGTGTCATTAACCCAGTGGTTTTGTGCGGTCCTATATGCAGAAAAATTATTTCCATGGTCAAAGCCTCTCCGTCAGTATCTAGGGATGGATAGAACATTGTTCTATGAGTACCATAACTCATATGGATAGGACACCGACAAATTCATAGATCTAAAATACAAAGTGGAGAAGTGGGTGCGCAATGGACGATTGGAAAGGTATATCCTGGCCAACAGGAAAAGAACCACTGAAGAAATAGAAAGGGAACATCGACACCTGCCATGAGGCAGCAAGCGATGGACAAAGGAGCTAGAGGAACTCAAAAATCAAGGTACCACCCCCATGAAGGTATGACCGTGATTGCAAGTGGCTTCACTAGAAGGTGCCTAACCAGGTCATCAAGGAAATAACACTTGTGAGGTACCCCATGTTGTGACAGGAAACCCCAAGAAAAACAGGGAAAGGAAACCCATGCCAGACATCACGTTCACAGCGGCTGACTGTCGTGGAGTGCACCTAACACAAGACGATCCCATGGTAATATCAGTAACTCTGGTAAATGTAGAAGTGAAGAGGGTGCTAGTAGACCAAGGGAGATCGACAAATATCATCTCAAACAATATTTCAACCAATTGGGCTTGTTTAACTCAGAGCTAGAGCACTACCCCAAGGAGTTGGTTGGTTTCTCTAAGGAACGAGTGGTCTCAACAGTTTCATTTCCTTGTACCTAATAATTGGAAAAAAAAAACTAGAGGCCAGAATCGAGATGGTGAGTTTCCTAGTGGTGAATAAACCATCAGCATACAACATTATCACCGGGTGGCCCGCCCTAAACCACATCAGAGTTGTCATCTCAATGGGGATGCTCACAATGAAATACCTGATAGACACCCAAGAGGTAGAAACGGTGCGGGCCAACCAAGTGGGCACGCGAAGGTGATACAATGCCAGTTTAGAAATAAGGATCGCGAATAGGCCGACAATAGAAATGCGAATGCCTGTCACTATAGAAGTTTTCATGCTAGATCTCCAAGCGTCGAGTGCATGGGAGGACCAATGGTCGAAGACGGAGGGGAAGCTGGAAGAAGTGCAAATTAGGGATACTGTGGAAAAATTCATGTTCATTAGCAAATCTCTACCACTAAAAACAAAGATGGAGGTTGTGTGCTAATGAAGGAGAACATGGACATATTCACCTGGATGGCCATGGATATCCCCTAGATAAATCCTGAGTTAATGTGCCATAAGATTTCCATCACGCCCAGAACTAAGCTCGTGGCAAAGTGATGACGAAGGATGAGTGTGGCAATAAATCCTCAAACAAGTGCAAAGCCAACTGGATGCTGATTTCATTGAAGAAATAATATAACCCTCATGGCTCTCAAATGTAGTGATGGTCCCTAAGCATAATGGAAAGTGGAGAATGTATGTGGATTATACTAACATGAACAAAGCTTGTCCCAAGGACACCTACCTCCTCCCAAGCATCGATGGATTGATGGACTCCACGTCTAGTTTTCATTTCTTGTCATTTGTGGATGCCTATTCTGGTTATAACTAGATCCCAATGCACCCTTATAACACAAAAAAGACAGTGTTCATAACACCCCATGAAAAGTTTTACTATAAGGTAATCCTGTTCAATCTCAAGAATGTCAGAGCCACTTACCAGAGATTGATGAACAAGGTGTTCCAGCAGCACATGAGGGACTTTATGGAAATATATGTCAATGAAATGCTTCTCAAAACCCCTGTGAAAGAAGCGCTAGTCCAAGACATACAAACAATATTCGAGTGCATACTCATGAACCGCAGACGCTTGAACCCTACAAAGTGCGTGTTTGCTATCAAAGCAAGAAAGTTCCTCAACTTCCTGCTAACAAACCATGGCATCGAGTCCAACCCAGAAAAATGCAAGGCCATTCTAAATATGAGAAGCTCGACCAACGTGAAAGAGGTGCAAATTTTGATGGGAAGGATTGCTTCACCAACTCGCTTCTTGGCCAAATCCACATAGAAAGCGCTCCCTTTCTTCAACTTAACAAAGAAAGGTGCGTCGTTCGAGTGGAACAAAAACTATGAAGAAGCTTTCCAAGAGTTCAAGAGATACTTAGCGGCACCTAATATCCTCACAAAGTTGACTCTAGGGAAGCCCCTAATCCTCTTTTTTTTGTTGGTCGAGGAGCGGTGGCATTGTGCTAATCAAGGAGGAAGGGTGAGAGCAACAACCAGTCTACTTTGGGAGAAAAGCTCTCTAGGGACTCGAGCTTAGTTACCAAAATTTGGAAAAATTGGAGTAAGCATTGCTTATGGCATCCAAGCATCTCAGCTACTATTTTGAAGCGCACACCATTACAGTGCGTACTGATCAACCGATTCGGAAAGTCTTGCAAAAACCATATTTTGCAGGAAGGATGTTGGCGTGGGTGGAGGAGCTATCAAAATTCGACGTCTCATATGAGCGACAAACAGTGACATACACCGAAACGTCGCAATTCTAGCACACATTCAAATAATAATTTATAATACTAAACAAACCCCAAAAACGTAGTAAAAGGGGCTAACATAAGTCGTCTCTCAAAGAAGTAATTAGAACCAATTAAAGTAAACTTGGGGTTTAAATTAAGTGAATTTGATTGGAAGAAATTAATAATTAAATAAAAGCAATATCTTGCATATTGTTTTTCCTGGATTAACGATTAATTAACATTGGTTCCTCAACTAATTACTCATAAAAGGGATGTTGTTTCACTAGTCAAAGATCTCTAACTAATGCGTAATTTACGTAAAAGATTACCATCGTCAATCTCCTAAGCAACTAATATAGGAATTAACACCTAAGATCTCAGCATCAAAAACCTATATTAATTATGCTCCCAATTGCACATAACTCAGGGCCTGTCTGATATTACGTATGGGGTTTGGATTGTATAATGTTTCTCAAAAACAAAGTATTCCTCTAATTAGGAATTGTAACACTAATCATGTACCTTTGCTTGGATGCATATTTCTTTTATGATAACACTATATTTTTGTTGGTTTTTAAGTGATTGAGATCCTCTTATTATATTCAACATGCAACAGAAAGGAGTGTCGGTCCTATTTTTTAAACTCTGCTTTAATTCTAATAGATGATAATTGAAACTACGTAAATTTAACAATAATAAAATTTATGATATATATGTATAACTTAAGTGTATGCCACTTCTTAAATTGCTATCTAGGCATCTATTGGTTTATTTTCTTGTATATTATCTGTATTTTTCATCCAAGATGAACGCAATAATTCTTTTTCAATTGCAAGTTTACACTGATAACTTCATTGGCATTTACGTAATTTAGTTTTGAATAACTTAATTGATAGTTCAATTGATATGGTTGCTTGTGTCTCGAAGCTTAGCTTCCTATGTTAGGAAATTATCCCTAATCTATTTTTTTTACTATATATATAATTATGAATATAATCATAGCAGCTATTTTTATGACTTATAATATGTTGGTCTCACTAATGTTTAATGAAATTAAATAAATGAATAAGTCAGACTACTTTATTGGTTTGGGCCCAAAATGGGTAATAGTCTTTCAACTTATTTTTTATTGGCTTTTAAGATTTTATGAGAGCCAATAGCCAATTATAAATAGATAATGAGGGTTTTGGTCCCCAACACACCAAAATTGCTTTGCAGTTTCCTTTCCCATCAAAAAAGCTACACTCAAGCCCTAATAAAGATTCAGAGATTTTAGTCAAGGAAGAACAAGAATTGCATATTCAAATATCAATCATTCTTATGAATTCAAGTATGCTTCTGTACATTTAATATTTATTTTTCTTAATGATTTGACGTAGATGCTCTTGGGGTCATAAGATTCAGATTTTATATCAAGTGGTATCAGAGCTGATGGTTTGGATCGGCCTGAGTGAGTATTAGAGCAATGGTGGCCATTGGACCCTAGTGTGGGGATCTTGAAGAGCCAGTGTGGTTCTTGTTAATGCCATTGAATACTCAGATAGACTTCCACTAAGGGGGAACTGAAAACTAATGTGGGTCTCACACTTGAGGGGGAGATTGTTGGGATTCAAGTGTGAATGTTTAAAAAGTCCCACAATGGTTGGTGATGGACTAATTGAGGTGTATATAAGGGGGAGGACCCATAGACTCAAGGTTGTCAAACTTAAGAGTTTAAGTAAACTCGTGAAGGCTCAACAAACTCGAATCGTAAACTCGACTCGTAAACTCATTGCATATGTAAAAAATATATGTTATAAGCAATATAATTAGGAACTAAACATGATTAAATTTTGTATTCATAATTGACATTGAATAATGTTATCTTTAAAATAAAATAAATGAAAAAAATCATAAAATATACCTTAATGCATGGCACTTAGTTATGCCATGTTTTATTCTGTACATATATTACGTAATAGTAGGGCTGTCAAAATGGGCCCGGCCTGTTTATCCTGCCCGTTTACCCGGTTAAATGGACGGGTTTTACATGCAAAAAATAGGCTCGCGAAAAATTGAAAAAAAATTAGACCGGCCCGTTTAAGCCCGGCCGTTTTAGACCCGGCCCGTTTGGCCCGCGGGCTAGCCCGTTTACCTGTTAATTTTTTTTAAATAATTTTTAAATAAATTTTTTTTGAATTTTTTGAATTTTTTTGAACTTTTTTTATTTTTTATTTAATTTTTTAATATTTTTTTTAAAAATAAATGGGCTGGCGGGCGGCCCGTTTAGGCCCGCAGATCGACCATAAACAAGTCGAGCTTGAAAAATATGCATATTTTTGGCCCGGCCCGTTTAGGCCTGCGGGCCTTAACGAGCCGGGCCTTAACGGGCGGGCCCGCCCGTTTTGACACCCCTACCTTATAGTTTGATAAAACATAGCTCAATTATGATAAATATGCAAAATCGGCTTAGTAAACTCAATAGATATTGTCTAACACACACAAAGTCAACTAAGTATCTAAAAAAGTTACCAAATTTATACATCTTGAGGTAAACTCGTAAACTCGTAGGTAGATTTTAACTCGTAAAGTCGCTAGTAAAATCGAGAGTTTACTTAAACTAGTACGAGTTTACCAAAAAAGAGTTTACATGAGTGTTAACTCATTTTGTGTAGTGAAATCATAAACTCGTAAGAGGTTTATGAGTTAACTCGAGAGTTTAATAACCATGCATAGACTCATTGCCTTAAGGTTTTAGGTTAACAAGTGGCATGTGTCCTGCTTGTGAGATTTCTCGCTTAGTCCGTCGGTGTTGATCTCCCCAGTTTTGTGCTCCCATTTCCCAACATCCTACTCCTTTTAAATTTGAATACTAAGCTAAGGATGAAGTCAAAACTTGTGGTGTAGAGTGTAGTGTCTGTGGCATTTGAAATTTGGGCCAATACTTTCATGGATAACTCTAGCTTCAACTAGTTAGTTTTCTTTCCAAGTTAAGGCTATAGTAAATAATACTTTAGTGGAAGATGTTAGAAAAATTAATAGCCTTCAATGTGTATACTTCATATGATTCAAATCAGTCGGATAACAAGGTTTACCACCAAGTTGAAAAGTTTGCTTATTTCTAGAACTTGCTAATGATTCAAATACTTGGGTTATCACTTCTTAAAATAAGTTGTTTCTTTTGCTTTTATTTTAGACTTTTCTTTTCCTTCATTATGCATTGAACTCTTGTTGCTAACAACTAGGTTATTTTTTGTTTTATTACATAATCGTGATGGATTTGTCATGGGGAGGGAACTGGAGTTTTGCTTTTAGAAGAATTAGAGCATGCTAAGGTAATCCTATTCGAAATATGAATAATTACACGTGTTGCATATATCTTGGTAGTTTCTTGATAATTGAATGTGGCATTCTTAAATGTGTGGTTACTGTTTTGAAGCATTTGCATGATGTTTAATAGCTTAATTAATTATGTGAAAAAACTTGAAATGACAAAAAATGTAGGTGGATGTGTACTTCAAATTGTTTAGGTCTAAGGCAACTTATTAGTTGGTGCCTAGTCTAAGGCAACGCTATTTAAATGTGGCCAAAGGGCCCTTATTACATCTAAGGCAACACTTATTAAATGTTGCCAAAAAAACATTTTGCAGCAGTTTTAAACCTCAAACTCGTCGCTAATCAAATAATAGCGGCGGTTATTCAAACGGTCAGTAAAAATCACCGCTAAATGGTTTAAAGACAGCTATATAAAAACCTCTACTAAACATATTAGCTGCGGTTTGAAACCGCCACAAAATGCAAATCAGATCTGTCACTTTTCTTGTAGTAATTAGACAACTAATAATAATATATTTCAATTTGATAACTAAATTTCCAACTTTGTGGTCTCAATTTGTTGTGCATGTCGAAGTGTAGATTACGTCGGGTGTCAAGATTACATATTTTATAAGATATAATAAACTATTAAACAAGTAGGTAATATAATTAGGCACACATATTCTTTATCCTAACCTTAACCTAATCTTGACATGGCGCTTACGATTCACAAACTCATTATCACAAAGATTGCGGTGGCAATTTTGTGGCAGTATAATTAATATGCCAAATTGCTATTTAGCCAATCAGTTCTGATTCACAGACTCACAATTCCTTAATTATGTTAGCAAGGAAAAGACACCTTGCAAAAAAAAAAGTTTCCCTTCTTTTTTCAGAAGAAAATATCAATTTAGAGTAAAAGAACTTGAATTGTGTATTATTTACTTGGCACAATTGTAGAAAATAAAACACGGGTTATATCGTCAAGAAGTTAATTCTGTGAAACAAATCTAAATTATATATTTTAATGTGTATGATCTTTATTTTGTATGTATTACAATTTTTCGTAAGGCGTGAACTTGAAGCCAATATGATAATTATTATCTAAAAATAAATGCTGGATGAAGAAATGAACACGATGTCACGGGCTATATTTGGACGGTGACATTCAGTTTGATTTCGTAAACTCGTGTGTATATATATATATAGATATATATATGCTGATGTGCACATCACATCAGAATAGTATTCCAAACAATTCAAAGCGTGAATTTCAAGAACTTGTGGATTATGAAATTTGTTTGTACACGCAATATTAGAAGCCTAATCCAACATGCCCAATTGTAAGCAACAATCTGAACTTGTTTGTAACCATGACAAGGAGATAAACACAAAGGAGATTAAAAGCAATTCCCAGCATCCCTTACCATAAACCCATGGTAAGCATAATAAGTTCTCCAAATTTGAACAATTTTTTCCCTTCTAATTTTGATAGAATAAAGGAAATTAATTACACTAATCGAGTTGTGAAGGGAATCCCATTAAAGTCGTGGTCGCTTTTCGAATGTTTCCTTGTTAAAGGAGGAACTTTGAATGTAACCCGTTTTAATTAGTAAGTAGTAAGTAGAAGAGGTTAATTGATTAAAAAATTTGTATAAAAGACATATATATCCCCACTTAAAAAGACAAACATAACCTTAACTAAATTCATCTCCTTCCCCTCCCCATTTGCCAAATTTTACGACTCTACCGACACTGTCAACCCCTCCTCCTCTATTCGCCGCCTCCTTCCCAATCACTTCCACCACACAAACATCTCTGCACGACTCTCACCTCCTATCATGACCTTCAAGGTAATTACATAGTGAAAACTCATTTATTTTTAAATTTAAAAAGGGAATTAAATGATATTGAAAACTTGTTGCCCATACCTTAGACCATACCAAATTCTGTGAGTGCTTTTTCCACGTTAAAAAATGTTTTTCATTTCTAACCATGGGATGAGATTTTTCTTTATGTTGATGGTTTAGACATGAAGTTTATTGTAGGCCAACAAAGTATACATTCAAAGTTCTACTTTTAGTGGAACATTTGAAACATTACCTAAAGTTGCAGTCTTTTGTTTTGGTTTGAAAAGATGCAGAGTTTTTATCTTCTACAGCTTATAAGCCAAGCAGCCAGCATGCTTGAGGGTTTATTTGGATCAGATTAATTTGACTTTGTTTTGGAATATAAAATCGAGATTCTAGGGGAATGGAATTCTAAATTCTAATTCAAAGTTCTAGATGTCAATCATTTAATAGCTCACAAGGCGTGCATACTTGGATGTTTTTTTTATTCAACACTTTTTTCTGGTGGCAAATTGCCAATAACAATGCCACGTGTACGATTTCGTGAAGATATCTAATAATTAAATCTACGCGCCTAGAAAAATATCTCAGAAAAGGAAAAGTGCGTCATCCTCACTTCCTCAAATCTTATCCTCATCGGCACGATGCGAGCTGGGTGATTTTGGTGAGAGGGACCAAAATTCAAGAGTTAAATTTATAATATTTTTTTTTGTTGCCTTAATATTTTATAGATAAGATTAATTTAGTTATAATAATTTGACATATTAATGATTTGACAAAAACATTGATATTAAAATCAACTGCATATGACTATGTTAATGTCAAAACCTAAATTATTAGGACTAAATTGATGTAATATTTTTTGAATTTATATTAGAAGTAAATTATCTATTCTAATTGATAGTGTTGTGCAAGTATTCAAAGCAGTAGATTTATGACACAATAAAAATAACATTAGATACTTGACAATCCTTTGGGCACCATTGTCATTTTAACAAACATGATTCTCAGACCAATTTGGTCCGAAACGTTAGTTGATCCATTGAAGTGGTGGCCTTACATTAAAAAGAAAAAAACATTGATTTTTATTTTTTTTAAATTTCAATCATATGGCAAGTATATAATTTCATAATTCTAATTCGTAGAAACTATTTGTTCCACCATTGCATATTATATGGCCACAAATTTTGGAAGTGGAGGGTGGTTGCATTATTATTCCTTTGATGTTATCCCACGGAGCCACCCAGCAAATCAACGGTGAATGGGCCAAGGGCGGCTCCCTTTTATCTCTTCTTAATTTATTCTCCCAACTAGCCCGCTTTCACTCCACCTCCTATTTATTGTGTCATTTATTTCAACAAAAGACATTTTCCGATGTTTTTGGTACCCTTTGCTGGAGTGGAGAGAAATAATGGAGAATAAAAAAGATAGAATAAAGAGAAAGGTCTACTTTTCATTTTTATTATTTTTTTACCAAAGATAAATAGTGTGTATTTATTTATCAATAAAAAAAATACAAAGCGGTCTTTATGGCCAAAGCAAAAAATAAATAAAGGGAGGGGTTCCCAAATATGTCAAAGTCACTAATCTTATAAAGATGATAAAGAAATAATAGAGGTCTAAAATATAAAAATATTAAAAAAAAAAGTGTTAGACAGAGAAAAAACTAAACGGTGGATGTCGCGCAGCTCAAGGGGAACCTTCAAAGGCAACGGTAATTGAGTTGTCGCTAATGTATTAGCGGCTTATCCATCGCTCCCATCACAAGGGCATTTTATGTGTTGTGTTATAATGTGCGATAGAGATCTGCTACATGTACACTTCAAATTGATACACCATACATATATCTGTATTAATATATGGCGGACCCCACATAATAACTTCTAACTCCACTCACACTTACACTCTCACTCTCACTCACTCGCGCGTCAAATACACGCGTAACCTTCCTGCTTTCACTTTCTTGTCTCGAAAATAAGGATTGAAAACACAAACTGTTTTGTTTTCTCACTTCAATCTCATCACTCTCTTCGTTCTCTCTTCACTCTCATCATCTCTCATCGCTCTCTTCATTCCCGTCTCTCTTTTGCAAACTCATCGTGCTCTTTGCACAAATATGTATCAAGCACAATCAAATATCACACAAGAAAACAAACACTGGTGAGTACATCGAAACTGAGTTCACTGTTTAGGGGTTTGTTCGTCGATTTGCTTTCCATCTAACTTTATAATTTGGTGGTGTATTTACGAGTGTATGGGTTTAGGGTGTACACAAAGCATTGTGTAAAGATTGTGAACTAATTTATATTTGAGTAAAATCACAGTGTTGTACACAAATACATAATGTTTGTGCACTCAATCATATAAAGTTTGTGCACTATGTCATATAAAGTTTGTGCACTCCAATTAGATATCATATTATGCAATATTACTTTACTATATATTAAGTAATATGCATACATGTAAAGTTTATGCATTAGAATGTATAAAAGTGCGTCTACACATGTATGTGAACTGATTGTTATAAAGTTTGTCCATTAAAAATGTATAAAGATTGTGAACTAATTTATATTTTAGTAAAATCACAGTGTTGTACACAAGTACGTAATGTTTGTGCATTATGTCATATAAAGTTTGTGCACTCCAATTAGATATCATATTCTGCAATATTACTTTACTATACATTAAGTAATATGCATATATGTAAAGTTTATGCATTAGAATGTATAAAAGTGTGTCTACACATGTATGTGTTAAATTCATGATGTTAATTGTTCATTGCTGTAGAAATGGCTCCTCCACGATCACTCAAAGGGGCAGCTATTGCTAAGAACGCTAGCGAAAATGCTTCACACAGTCCAGCACAGGTGCAAAGTTTGTGCACAATGTCATATAAAGTTTTTGTGTGTGTGACTATAATGTTTGTGCACTTGAATTTTATATTGTAATGTATGTCACTAACCCGCTCTCTTGCCTAAACAAGGTCCTGTACTTCCACAAGGACAAGTTTGGCCCGTTCGACCTACTCAATGATATTATGGAGGGAAAAGTGATTCAACTGAGAATGAAAAAGGTAGAAGAGAATCAGGGTGAAGCGACGTGCCCACCTGATGAAATTATGGACAAAGCACACATTGAAGTTGATGTAACTTCAGATAATGCTGAGATGAATCTCATGGACCAAAAAGAAAGATTCAATTGAATCTCCTTCCTAACTTGGTCAATGAGCAAGTTTCTACTGCTCAATTAACATCACAGTTTTGAAAGATGATCAAAGATATGTTGTTGATGTCAATGCTATCAACGCATAACTGTTTGCAGGAAAAGCTCATTCGGATGCCAAATGATCTTGCAAGGGTAGTCCTGGCTGAGGAGTCATCTGACTCAGATGTCGAAGAGGTGTCGGGGCCAGACGAAGCTACCGCCCCAGCAGCGATAAAGGGGAAGTCTTCAATTGAGTCCGTACACGGGCGTTAGCACAGTATAGGTCATTCGGGAAGGGGGAAACAGGGAAAAAGATTCGGAAGCATTACGAGGGTGGGGGGATTTTTGTCCCTAATTTTTTTTTAAAGAATGCTACTGTGTATATATTCTGTCCATAAATACTAATCAACCCAATTGATTTTAAATGTTCTAAAAGTTATATCTTTTGTTAAATCAATCACGTGTTCATTTCATTAAATGATCTAAGATCTAAGTTCATTTCAATAAAGGTTTATAGGTTTAATTGTTCACCAATATACCTCTAAGTGTTGAGATTGTGAATAAAGTTTGTGCACCTTATGGGTAAAAGTTTGTGCATGACATCCTATAAATATTGTGAACTTATTTATGTTTGAGTAAAATCATTGTTGTACACAAGTACATAATGTTTGTGCACTCAGTCATATAAAGTTTGTGCACATAGTCATATAAAGTTTGTGCACTCCAATCAAATATCATATTCTGTAAAAATAATTAACTATGCATATATGTAAATTTTATGCATTAGAATGTATAAAAGTGTGTGTACACATGTATGTGAACTAATTGTTATAAAGTTTATCGATTAAAAATGTATAAAGATTGTGAACTAATTTATGTTTGAGTAAAATCACAGTGTTGTACACAATTACATAATGTTTATGCACTCAGTCATATAAAGTTTGTGCACATAATCATATAAAGTTTGTGTACTCCAATCCGATATCATATTCTGCAATATTACTTACTATACATTAAGTAATATGCATATATGTAAAGTTTATGCATTAGAATGTATAAAAGTGTGTCTACACATGTATGTGAACTAATTATTATAAAGTTTGTCCATTATAAATGTATAAAAATTGTGAACTAATTTATGCTTAAGTAAAATCATAGTGTTGTACATAAGCACATAATGTTTGTGCACTCAAACATATAAAGCTTGTGCACTATGCCATATAAAGTTTGTGCACTCCAATCAGATATCATATTCTGCAATATTACTTTACACTTCATAACAACCCACTCCATAAACAACACAAAAAAGATTCATTTTAAAAATGCTTTTGTATGCAGATTCTGTAACTCAGAATAAATTGTTTGAAAGGTTCGTGTGTGATCTAGTTGAGAAAATCACGTCGGATTGCGTTTTCGTTTGTGATATGGTTGAGAAAATCGCGTGGGGGAGTCGCGTGATATTGTAAATGAGGAAAGTCTACTGTAGCCCTATAATTGTCATTAACTGCGTATAATTTGGAGGTGTATGTATGGGTGTATGAGTTTAGAGTGTACACAAAGCATTTTCGTAATATATATTAAAACAATTTAAAAAAATTTGCCACAGTTTAACAATGACTAAGGTTGTAATGTTAATTGTTTAAAAAGAAAAATAGCCACGGTTTAATCGTGCTAATGTTCAAAAATAAAAAATAAAAAAAATTTAGGTTCTAAAACAACGTCTTTTAGATGTAAAAAGCAATTTAAAAAAAAGTTTGTCATGGTTTAAACAAGGCTAAGATTAGTGTGGTGTTAGATATTTTTAAAAAAATAGTCACGGTTTAACCGTGACTAATGTTCCAGAAAAAAAAAAGTTCCACGTACCAAAACAACGTCGTTTTGGCTCCTTTAATAGCTACACCAACATCGTCCATTAGTGAAACAATTAAGGGACTAACAGATAACCAAATCAATTGACACTTAATAAATACCAAACCAAATTGAACATTTTTAAAAGTGCGGTACCAAAGTGATTTTTTCGGTATAAGTATGAGATTAAAAGAGAGTTTTTCCCTATTTTGAACTCATACAATGCATATGATAAAAAAAAAATAGATTTTGAAATATAATAATTATAAAATTTAAAACCTCATAAAAGAAAAAATTAAAGTTAAGTAATTATTTATTTATTTATTTTGATCTAAGTAAGAGTGAAGACATTGCTTTCAATAAGCTATTGCTTTCAATAAGCTATTGCTTATCCCATATCAACAAAACAAATCTCATAAAAAGATGTTGCTACATGAACATTTAGGCATTTGAATATATTTTTACTATAATTTATTTCTTCATTTCTTTTTACTTTGTGTCTTTATACATCATTTTACTATAATTTCTTTCTTTACTTTTTTATTTTCTCAAATTTCAATTATTGACTGTTAAATTATAATTAAAATGCTACTTAAAATTGATAATCCTTTCTTAACATTTATGTTTGCTTTTCTATAATGTAGTACCCAATTCCATTTTACATATCCAATAATTCTTTTATATTATGAAGGAAGAAGGATATAATTATCTTTGTGCAAAAGAAAAGTGTATTGAATGTAAACTAATTATATTAATTTATATGAGTATTGAATACGTTTTAGTACATAGTAAGATTTATAATTTAAGTTTTTAATAAAAATTGAAACACCTAAGTTATTAATATTGATATGTTCCATTTGTAGTAGTTAAACATGTTATTGTATATAACATATCTATGTTTTGATATATAAGTGACTATATAGTTGTTATTTATTTATAAAAAACTGGTCACTTATTTTTTTATATATCAATACAAAATATATTTATTTATTATGTAAGTGACTATAATTGAATAAATACATAAATAAAACTAATTTTATTCAATAATTACTAAGGGATATATCTAGCGATAATATCCCAAAAAAACTATATATATATATATATTTTTAAATTTTAATATTATTTTATTCACATTTTGAAATTACATTTTAATAAGTACTAGAGAGTATATTTGTTGATAATAGATTGGTGTCAAAAGTAGGGGTGAACATGGGTCGTACTAAACCCGCCGACCCGCCAAATCTGACCTAATCCGACCCGGCAGGTCAGGTTCAGTGGGTCGGACCTGAATGATCCGCTTAAGTTGACGGGTCGAGTCTCGGGTTTGAAACCCTAAACCAGACCCGACCCGCGACCCGCATCTATATAACATTTCTTTCACTTTCACAGTTTCTCTCACATTCATCTCCCTCTTTCACCTTTGAGACTTTCACAGTCCCACTCCCCACCTCTCCTTCGCCTTCGCCCACCGACCCGTGCGCGTCTGTCGTCGCCGACCACGGCACCAGCCCCGTCCCCTCCGCTCGTCACAGACTCCCTCGCCCTCCGCTCGTCTTCTCCCACATCCTTTCCTCTTCTCATCACAGACTCCCTCACCCTCCGCTCGACTCCCTCCGCTCGCCTCACCCTCGCTCCAGATCTCATCTCCCTCTTCCGCCTCAGATCTGCCTCTGTTCGCCTCACCCTCGCTCCAGATCTTATCTCCCTCTTCCGCCTCAGATCCGCCTCACCCTCGCCTCACCCACCCCGCGACCCCGCAGCCACGACTAATTTAACCCTAATTTTGCTGTTTGCTCTGTGTGTGTGTGTGTGTGTGCTGGGTGGGCTGTGTGGGGGGTGGGCTGTGTGCTGCGTGGGCTGTATGTTGGGTGGGCTGTGGTAAAAAAAATAGTTTTTTTTTTAAAAAAAAGAAGGTGGGTCACTCGCCGACCCGCCTAAACCTACCCGACCCGGGCGGGTTGCGAGTCTGGCGGGTACCCATATAAAATATGTGATTTTTACCTGACCCGACCCGCCCGCCGGACGTCGGGTCGGGTCTGTAACACAGCTGGGTCCTACCCGACCTGACCCGTGTTCACCCCTAGTCAAAAGACACACGAGTTACTGGTGAATATACTAAAGGATATGTTGTACAAAATTGCCAAAACGCTATTACTAGCGGATTTGGCACTTAGAATCCATTGGGACAGGAGTGCATTCTAGTAGTGTTGTATGATCAGTCTACATTATAGGTTCTTTCATTGAGAGCATAGAAAAATCCTTGAGAAGGCTCACATGTGTAGGTGTAACACTCCTGCTAACTGTTTACGCTATAGTCGTAAATAATGCTCACAGGGTTGTTAGCTTCTTTGGTTGGCTTACTTCTAGCCCCTATACTGATCCTTGAAAATATTTCTTACTCCAAAATATGAACCGTTTTAAAATCTTTTCATTTTCTTTACTAATTTATAAAATAGGAGCCATGCGTGTTCAAGAAGACAAATGTATAGATATGCAAACGATAGAGTCTCAAAAGACTTAAGCGATACATAATTCATGGGATAATCATACAAAACATCTCATGATACACACACACACACAATCACATGGTCCAGAATATGATTACACATTTGATTAATAATACATATTACAACTAATTCACATAAGAGCTAAGGGCATGTCTAATCCCTTTAGCTAATACAAAATACAAAACATAAGCTATCGTCCTTTTACTTCCATGGAATCCTTTGACGCCAAAGTCTTTACTCATCCGATGATGCCTACTCCACCTCGGCGTACTCGTCGTGCTTGCCTGGAACCATAAAGGAGTGGAGGTGAGAACATTGCGTCCTTAGTGGGAATCCTCGGGGCATCACTATTTGTTTTCTTCTCAATTATGATTCCACCGCTCAGGGGGTCTCTAGGTGTCATAACATACTAGAATCCCTACTTATTATTATCCATGCTAGTCCTAAACAATTTTATCTAGTTTATTAGGTGATCGGGGGAGCTCTATTATTGCTTTACCTATGTATAAGTTCACGTGCTTCCTATTCCTGATCGTCAGGGTATTGTGATGTTGTTATGCCTCCCCACGTACATGCACTTGCGGGCCATCTCGTGATACTATCTCACTCGATGTGCCTTAACACTTGGACATAATGTAACATTCAACACAGATCTTATGCATGGGGAAAATCCTCGGGTTTTCTTGTACCGTTTATCAAACTATCCCTTCTTACTCTGTTTGCTTGACTCGCTCCCTTGTACACCCTAGGACTGTCGTCCATACACGGTGTATTGTACATCCTATGACCGTCATCCACACGCGATGTATTGTACATCCTAGGACTGTCGTCCACACACAATGTACTGTACATCCTAAGACTGTTGTCCACATGCGATGTAGTATACATCCTAGGACCGTCGTTCACACGCGAGGTAGTATACATCCTAGGATCGTCTTCCACTCGTGATGTACTACACCCTAGGACCGTCGTCCACACGCGAGGTAGTATAAATCATAGGACCGTCATCCACGCGCGATGTACTGTACACCCTAGGACCATCTTCCACACACAATGTACTGTACACCCTCAACATCATTAATTTCATATTGAAAACCCTAATCCCCCTTATGTACGTATACATTCCAAACAAAGCACAGATATGCATTAGCAGATTTCCAAGCAAATAGCTATAGTTCTAGCAACATATTCATAACAATACATAACATAAGCACACGTAAATCACTAAGGAAGTGATTTTGATAGGATTATCCACTTGTAGAAGTGATTCCAAGTGATTCAAAGAAACTCTGTGTAGAAGTCCTATAGAGCCCTGGTGTCTTGAGCGCTCACGTGACTTGCTACTGAACGAGTTCTAGGGTATAAGTGTTAGGATTTTTCTTAGAAAACAAAGGAGAATATACAAGGGAACAAATTTTTGAAAACTATAGGGAAATCGTGGTAAGGCTCGTGTAGTTAGGTTCTGTGTTTCTGCTTCGGCAGAGTAACGACAAAGTGTGCGAACAGAACGTATTTTCTGTAACTCTTTAGGTATGAATTTCCAAGAGCCATGGGAGGCTATTTATAGGCCCTTGGGCCAATTCGCTCTTCAATTTTTCCTCAAGAATTTAAATGAAAATTGATTAATTATGACATAGGCCATGACATCATCAACATGACTCATCTTCATGAGCTTCCCCTTGTGTAACCGTGTATGTGTGGTTTGTCTATTGTGACCATTCGGTCGTGTTTGCTCATGTTTGGTCATTAGCAGTTTGTGTACTGTGTCTTAAAAATTATCCGAATACATCATCGTGATCTACTAATTTTCTACTGAGGAATTTAAGTCCATCCAAGGTATTCGTAAATTTATTTTCATAACAGTGTACTTTACCGATACCTTTGATGCATAATTAAATTCTGGTGACATCTGAAAAATCAGTTCGGATCTCGTGAAATTCCGCGAGATCGTAAAACCATTATTTTAACTGGTATTTTTAGAAAATAAATTTTATGATTTAATTTTTCAGTCTCAATAATTGACTCGTATTTATTTATTACGCGAAATCCTTCGTAAGGAAAAATCGGGATGTTACAGTAGGCTTTTTGGATTCAAAGGAACTTTTTCCTGCAGGACAGACCTACGAATTTGCTTTCAAGTCTTGTATGCATCGTCCCATATGATCAGCTTTGAGCCAAGGGCCAAACTTATTATCTATTTCCTCCCCTTTTGCAATGTCTTCTATTGATTGAAGGTAAGCTCTGTCTTCTTCGTTGAGGTGACCATAGTAATTACAAAATTTATCAATTTTTTCAAACCTAAAGATAATCTCTACTGGTTGCTTATTTGGTTGAACAATCACCATAAAATCACAAAGTGCCTTGAGAAGCATCTAGGTGGACTGTAGATTTGAGGATGTGATTTTCTTTGCCATGCATCTCCAAAGACTACACCTTGAGGACGTTACCAAAAGTGTTCCCAATTCTTTGGTCGACTTTCTTAGTCTTGTACTTTTCAAAAATACCCTAGAGTTGAACTTGAATTGACACATGGACAAAATCCTCTTTTTCTACTACCATATCAGCTTGCCAAAATTTCAAGTTCAAAATAAATTTTTTGAAGGTCTAGGAGTTACCTCTCTCAATTCTAATTGCATTGGTTTCCCAGTCGAAAAATGCCTGGAAGGTATTGTCTCCTAGGTCCACAATACAAAAGCCTTCGATATGACCCCAAACTTCACCAAGGATCGACTAAATCATACTGGTGTTGAAACCACGATCAACAAGGATACATCCCACTAGGCTTTTTGTTAGTTGTATGCACTAAAACCAATATATGTATGAATAATTCCTATTAAATAAATGGCATTTCAGTATTCTTTTATCCGTAATTTGTGTATGTTTATTAGAATAAACCCATAAGATAATTCTTAGATACTATTTTACACGAAATAATTTCAGAGAATTACTTGGCGCAAACGCAAAAGATTATTTTAAGGCAAGACAAATGATTACGAATTCTTGATAAAGAACAGGGGCGTGAATTTAGAATGCAAGAAGTAGAGAAGTGAAATTAAAATACTTTTATTTATGATCACTGAAGAGTGATTCTAGATTACAACTTCCTTGCAAAAGCAGAGGATTTAGCGTACAAGTAATAAAGGAAAAAGCAGTAAGGAACTAAGAACTAAGAACTAAAAACTACTCATACTGAAGCAAGAAGTAAAATGCAGAAAAGTAAAGGGAGGTGACATACATTGGGTTTCTGCGTACTTTTGTTGCCGTCAAGGGACTTATGAGTATTTGGTAATCAATGAACCACCCCTGATTTATCCCCAAAGCCCTCTATTTATAGAATTTCAGGGCATCTAACCATCATTTCCCCTCTTTGGTGATGGATACCACTCGGCCTATTGTGGTCCAAAAAATCCAGACCAGTTAAGCCACCATGCATGACATGTACATGCAATGGTTTTCCCATTACGTGTCCTTCATATGTGTGTCAAGTCCTGAAGATGGGTAGTTATTACCCTTCATGCGCCACGTTAGATGGAAAGTTACCCTTATTATGAAAGTTGTTCGTTGATAATCGTTCCCTCCCAAAAGACTACCTTTGAACCGTATCATACTTTTTCTTGTCAATTCTTAAACAATGTCACAATCCTAATCTCGTATAGGACTCTACTACTCTAATGCGACCATCATTTTTGGGTGACTTTTCATACTTGCGACAGTCTAGCCTCAGTACATCTTCTAATCCATTGGTCACAAAGTAGTATTGTCGACATGTTTACTCCACTTGGCTAATGACCTTAATATTTAATCAACCATTCCAAGGATGATTTCTGTCGCCTGTCGTTTATCATTAACTTCAACTCTTTCTGTCACTACTAACTCATTGGAATTGATATTCATGTCGCAAACCTTATCGGTATTCATGTCGTCAACATTCTTTTCGACGATTAGTCGTATTATCATTGTTTAAGCTCGCCTCTATTTCCTCTCAAGCCTTCTAGTCGTACCACAAATTTTGGCGACCATAATAGATGCCCCCCAATTTCTCACCTTTGAATTTTTCGTATAAGAAAGAGGTGGGAACTTTGAATTTTAGCATTTTCACTTGGACGGTACTTATGTAAAGTACTTTTCCGCTCATATTTTTTTAGGCCTTCTTAAATGTCACATCAATCATTAGTAAGCGATTTTTTATGCAAACCTTTGCACTTCCCCACCGTAATCATTTTCACGTTCTCACGTATCATCATTTCTTTTAAAACACGGGTAAAAAAGGGTAAAAATAAACTTACACAACTTTTCATCTTCTCTTTTCTCATAGTCGTCCTTCAATATAAATAACCACTTCATTCCTCGTTTTCTTTTTTACTGTTTTTTATCATCTTCAACCTCCTAACTCTCTATATCCTTCGAGCTTCTTGTGAATTTCAGAGCAACTCGCTTTTTCTGCCCTCAAATCTTTTCACTCCAACCCTTCATCACTACTTCCATGCCATCCAAGACTGCCAAAACCTCCTCTTCCAAGGGCAAGGCCCCTCAAAAAGATTCCCGATGAATTGCTACACCTATAATCTCAGTCCCTTCCCCCTCATCTATCAAGGGGTTCTTCTGGCGCTAGCCGTGAGCGCTACCACTCATCAAATAAAAGCCAATCAGGTATTAATTCCTTTCTCTCTTTCCAACACCATCCATAGCTTCCTAGGACCCTTTTCTACCATTTCTGATGCCACCAAAGACTCCTCAATAGACTTCTACTTTTCTACCCACACCGAACAACACCCATTCATTTATAGTCCTGTTATTCCTGTGGGTTCCTTCCTATAATTTCATAGATTAAAAAGTCAAATTTTAAATTTCAAGGATCAAAGTGACTCAAACTTACATTTTCAGAGACCAAAATAAGCATTGCCCGTTGCAATGGTAGTGTGTTAGTTTAGATGTTTCAAAGGTTAATTACAAAGTGTGTTGGAAAATATGATCTTGCAAAAAGACGAAGCATAAACAAGATTAATGAAATGATTGAGAAATTAAAAATGAAAAGTGGGGAATTTGTGAGCTTCTGAATGTCACTGTCTTGATATCCAAAATAAATTGTGTAGGAAACACCACGTTTATAGCTTGTCTATCACTCTTGTATCCATTTGTTTCCATTCTCACCGCATAAGATAAGATATACACATAATATAGTAATAGCAGTAGTAGTATATGTCAATGTAGCTTAGCTATTGGCCATTGCCAACACTTCCCGCGTGATCATCAACTATCGACATCTCTCTTGGGCCCTCTATCTAGAGCCGCATATACGATTTGACCTTAGAGAAGATTCATATCCAAGTGTTCCCTCAGCTCCAACAAAATAGTTTTAATCATTGTTGGCAATTTCTACACGGAAATAAATTATGATAATTGTTGTTTTAAAAAAGGAAAGATAATAGCTTGTTTTGTCTTCTGTTTACTTCCACCGTTCGTAATTAACGGGCAATTTATAGCCAATTTTTTTTCTTCAAATTATTGTTCACTCTCACTTTTTTAAAGTAAAATTTATGGCTACGCTTCCAATTGTGTCTTTAATTATCTCCCACCACCGCAACACGCGGAAGAACCTCAATCACCCCAATTATATAATAACTCATACCCCAGGTATGAAAGATCATCTGATTATCACTTACTAAACTCCCTTAAACCCTTGCTTACTTGACCGTTGGAGTGTTTGCAGGTACCCACTGCAACATGAGTCTAGAGACCTTCCCAGAGAACTCATCAGAGACCTTGAAGCTCCAGGATCCAGAGAGTGAATCGAGGTGCATACTTCGGAACAGCCAGCATTAGTGAAATCCAACTTGACAAAGATTCCGCTATTAGCTATTTCGTTAGCTATGCTATTTATTTACACAACATGTTTTTGAAACATTTTCTTTTTGTTGTGAAATGAATTTACCAACCCAAATACCTAAATTGAATTGAAACTCCCAAGCCCTTGGTTGTTGTTCAAGATTAGAAAAGAACAAAAAGAAACTGTACCAGAGGGGTACACTTCGGTCCCTGGAGCTCCGTGGACGTCTCGGACGGGTGGGTACCTGCAAGGACTCCAATGCCAAAGTCAATCGAGGTTGAGGATGAGTACGTAAATATGATAGGTTAGAGTTGTGGTCATACCTGGGTGCCTGGCCTCGCTTAAGTACCTGTCGGGAGACGATGGTAGGTCTTGCTTCACGCCTCAGTCTCCGCGGACAGACTACTTCGGTCACTCCGAGATTTTATCGAAGCGTGATGGGAGATGATTGTGCTGCGGAAAGGCGGAGTGCGCGGATCGGGTACGCTTCTTCCAAGGGATGGGCTTTCGAGTCAGGCCTAGCTCAGATGAGCCGAGCGGGTCGGGTGAGTTACATCCTCGGAATGGGCCATATGGCCCAGTCCACAACAGAAACTTATCAAGTTTTTAAATAGACACATCGAGGAAACAAAATGTGAATTAACTTTTAGCACAAATTTTTGTTTTTGAAACAACTAGTTCACCTTACGTGATCAATTGAAGCATTACATGAACCAATGTAGGTAGGTTCACAGCCATTTTGGATGTCACTGTAAACCCATCTGTGCTATTTTCGGCTGTCACTTTTCCTGTAAGTCTGCATAATATAGATATCAAATAAGAATGCTTATAACTTATATCCTTCTTGCTTAATGAGAATTTTTCAATTTTCCTTTTATGGCAATAAAATTTAATAAGAAAATATGTAACAATATAGTTAGATCATACAAAGAAGAACTAGTTGTGCAAGAATTAATTAAAGCTTTCACGATTCCATTTAAAAAATAGTAATAAAACTTACAAATTGTCTATGACGCAAGAAGTATAGGATCATCGTACAATTCTTGCCCAACAACGTATAGTATTGCTTTTGAGTGGAAACAACCCAATTTTTCCGATGGAGGAACCGGTAGACATGGAGTGCAACATGTACGTACTAGAGCAATGCATGAGTTTCAATAAAATTATTTAGTGTCTAATTCATCTTAACCTTGCAATTACAAAAACACGAAATTTAAACACCACAACTTGAAATAATTAGTAACAACTCACTCCACAATTTCACATGCAAGCAGTTGTGACTTGTGACCATTCAAAAATTAAAATTAAAAAAAAAATGGAACACAATAAAGGGAAAATCAGATAGATTGTGATCAAAAGAGGGAACAATTTGTAATGTAACTACAATGATAAAAGTTCCAATCTAGTTACTTTCAGATGTCACTACTCACGAGTTTTAAGCAATGTGAAGAGTTGCAAACATACCAAACTTCAATTTAAATTACACTTAAATGCTTAATAATCAATAAATAAAAGAGGAGGAAGACACAGAGCAATTTAGTCGCAACAAGTATCATATAGTCTAAGTATGTAAGAAAGCATAATTAAAGCAGTAACAACAAGCGGGTTTTTAATGTAACAATTTAGTTCTCTAATTTGTCAAAGGAACATTCTCACAAGTAACTTGAGATCACTTGAACAATGAACATGAAATGGAATTGAGAAAGAAAGCATTTAAAGAAATGGTGATGAATGAAACGGTGATGCGGTGCTCTATACCTTAGAGCTACATTGATTATGAGGAGATTATAGAGGGAGACAATGGAGGTTGATTGAGGGACCACAAGGGTTGAGTTTGATTGTGATTGATCACCACTTATGCTCTCTATAAGGATGGTGAGTCTAGGAAAGAGCAAAACGAGGGAGATGCGAGGGTTTTGGTTTGTGAAAGAGAGTTGAGAGGATTTGAGGGAGAGACACACGAGTTTCAAATTTTTGGTCAAAAATATTCCACAGAAATATAAAAATAGGGAAACCACACCAAAGGCAAACCAACCGCAGCAAACTTACTCACAATCACGACGGTTATAGTAATTGTTGGGAAACTCCAACTTTCACTACACCAACGACGGTTTAGAGGTAACCGCTGCTAAATGACCACCACAAATTGCTAGTATTCCAGTAGAGGCTCTTCTCCCTCATGGTTTTGAGCCTCAAGCATTGCTTTCCATCGATCGTCTTCCCCATTCTTCTTCTTCGTCATGCGAGGAAGCCATTGTCACTACTAGAAAAATGCTAAATACTAACAGATTTTATCAGTGGATTTCATATTTAAATGTCGTTAATGATCTTTTTCAACTCTAGCCACGAAGCAAGCTCGGGTTACTGGTGTGTAGCATATCCATGGCTATTTGCGCAAGTAGTTTGAGTCGCCATGTAACGAAAATTAATTATCGGAGGATATATCCGCTGGTATTTATTATTTTTTAAAAAAGAAATAGACAAGACATTACCGGCGGATATCCACCAGTAATTTATTAAATTCAAAAAATTAAATAGAAAAGGCATTATTGGCATATATATCCACCAATAGTTTATTAAACTAAAAAAATATTTAATTAAAAGATAAATCATACTTTAAGAAAAATGACATTTTCTATTGTTTACCTCTATAAACTTTTTTTAAAAAAAGTTAAAAATAATTACTAGATATTTAACTATATTATGTTAATTTAAATATATATATATATATATATATTATTAAATAAGCACTTATGTGAATGTGTCTAAACATAAAATATCTTTTTCATAAGTTACATTTTAAGTTAAAATTTTTTTGCTAAAAGCTCCGTTTACATAAAAGGTTATAAATTAAGCTCTTTAAACAAGCCCTTAGTGTGTGTTTGGATTAGAGTTTGCAAATTAATGGAATTTGCACCAACTAGATTCTATTTAAATTAATTTTGATCAAAAGCCAGTTGAGATAAACGTAATTTATGTTTAAAAATTTTCACCTCAAAAGCCATTATGATAAAATGCATGGATGTTATTTGGATGATGTTAAAAAATAATTACTTTTGAGTATCTAGTCACTTTTGTGTATGTAACTAGTATTGAACTCGTGCCTTGAACGTGAAACTTTAGTATTGTAGACACAAATTTTATTATAAGATTTGACTATATATATGAAATATAATATCAATAAAGATAAATGAATAACATGCTAATAAATGATTCATGACTATTCGTTTATGCAAATATATACTTAAAAGAATTTATACATGTTAGCGGTTGAACCCACGTTCTAGTAGTTATTCCTGTATCTCGTTAATTAAGCTTAGAGTCTGAGCTCAACTCTCATCTCCTTCATGCCTTGTAAAAGAAGGAATTTAGATAAGTTAGAATTTACAAAAATAAAATAAAATAAAATTCCAATGTATTATCATATAACTTCGATTTATCAACATTTGATTATGAAATCGTGAAGAAAAGTTGATATTGACATATATGATGTATGTTTTAATCTCCATAAAGAGGTAACATGAAAAGTAAAATTTATTGCTCAAGAATAAAAGGATTTGATTATAAATGATATTTTTAGTGTGATAAATGACTCATTGTCATCACATGTCAACATAATTAAATTTAAAGTTGAAGCATAAAAATAATTCATCCAAGTATTTTGGGGGGCAAATTACACGAACCTCCTGCGGGATTTACTTAAATTACACTTGATCCCCTCCATTTCTAAAATTGTCTCTGAAGACTACTAAATTTTATTAAACATTATATTGACCTCCCCTACGCCTTAAATTCTAAAATTTTAAAATAATAAAACACATAAAATGAATATATATATATATATATATATATATATATATATTAGTTTATGCATTTTGACACAACAACATGTGATAGCCTGGTGGTTGGAGTTCTCCTACATTGCCTTGTTGTACCAAGACTGAATATTGGCAAAGCCCAAAAGATAATTATTTATGGAAGCAAGAAATACACTAACAAGTATGGTGGCATGGTGTTTGAGGCGAAACTCATTACTCTTGATGTCATGAGTTTCAACCTCATGGAGCTCAATTTCCATTTTATTTTAATTATTTCTAAAATAAAATTCCTACATTCCCCCACAATTTCAAAGTTAATATTATAGGAAAAAAATAGTTCTCATGTGCATGAGAATTCAGTGCATAAGTACTTGTATCTTGTAGACTATGAACTAGTACATAGAGCAAATGAAATTTGACTCACAGGAATGCTGGTGATATTAGAACCTCTATGAACCTTCATTCCACTATTATGAATCAACAATCTCATCACTCACACTGTCTTCTCATTAAAAAAAAAAAAATTCAACACAACATGATGCGTTTTAGCCATTCACTGTTACCTGGATTTTATGAGTGGCTCTAGAGAGTTGCCTAAGCTCTCATAGAGGCGGCCTCACCTCACCACTCACATAGGTGAATCTATAGTGTGCACTACGGTCAAGCACACCACCCATTCATAAATGAGCTAAGATTGATTAAGATTTTAACTCAACCCTCTAAATTCTTGTAGCCACATACTACTAATATACACTATAGGGATAAACGTTTATCAATAATGGATAATGTATGATTGACAAGTGACTTGTTTTTACCTATATGAATCTAACCTTTGATGAATTCTCAAATTTAAGTTGAGTTAACATCATTCGCAATCTATATTAGGCTTAAGTCATATCCCCTCGATGCATTCATCACTAGCTTTTTGCTTAGTGGCTTTGTTTGAGGATCCACCATTTTTCATCTCTGACCTCAAAATAGTAGCTACATCAAAAAAAAGATTATCACATAAACGTATTAACTCAATTTCTCAGTTCACTATTTCCACTTGGCAACTACATGTGAAAGACACACTCTCTTCCATAAAGGAATCTATGCTAAAAGATGACTTAGCCAACCAGCCTCAGATCCATATTGAATCCAGTTACACAAGTCTACTTTGCTTATTTCCAAGTGACAACACCACAACTAGGATATACAAGTCTGTTTGCAGACATCTAAGTGACAATATTACTGGCTATATAGGTCTACTTGGATGACTTTCAAATGATAGCAGCACTATCAAATATTCAATTAACATCAGAGTACCCTTTAGGCATATCTAGGTGTCTCCCACCATAAAAATTGAAGTCAAAATTTAGCAACTCTTTTAAATTCTCACACAAATATAATTTTTCTCTTTCCCTCACAATTACAAGATATTAAATAAAAAAAATTTCTCTCTTTCATCCTAACGATTTTGAAGCAATATGCCACCCTGCTAATCCACATCATCACACTAGACCTTCTATATAAAAACCAACTCCTTTCATTTTATTATTTAAACATCTCAACAGTACAACAGAACAACAACGCCAAAGCTTAGGTCGTTGCAACATTGAAGAATATTAATATATGATCACTTAAGATGAGTTATCATCACTACATTGAACACTGCTTCGCTGCTTCTAAAACTGAACATAAAATCTCCTTAAAATTCCAATGATGAAACATAAAAAGCTACTTCTAAAAAACAAGCTAACCATGATTAGTACACCATAATTCAATTTTAATATGGCACCATAAATCCAAAATCATTATCAACATATTAATTTTCAGGTACTGTTAAAAAAAACTCCTTCTGGAAATATAAATCTAAAGGATGTTCACTACAAGAAAACAGACTATTACCGTCTCAAAATTACCGTCGGTCAAAAATCAATGGTAATACCGTTGGAAAAATGGATAACCCCGACGGTTACCGGGTCAACGAATTAAAACCGAGCATTTATGAGCTGATTACCGTCGGTTCTTTACGCCAACGGTAACACCGACGATAAATCACATTACCGTCTCTCACAACCAACGGTAACACATTGGAAAAAGGCGCAACAATTACTCATAAATTACACAAATAAAATATAAATAAAATTAAAATTGGATTGAATCTCAATATTTATTATTATTCACAAGAAAAAAAAAATTAGAGAGCTAAAGAAAAAACACAAAAGGACTTAATAAATCTTTAACATAGTATGCTTTTTAAGGATAAACATCAATTATTACACACCTATATATTATTCATGATATATTTGCAATTAAAACAAAATAGCATATAATCATAAGCATGAATATACCTCCATATATCTATCTACTAGACATTCAATTCACACCAAAAATTTAGGGCATTATCACATCATGACTTATCATGTCATCATCATGTCATTAGAGGTCATGGCATTATCATATCATAAGGAATCATGGCATTAACATATCATGAAGAATCATGGAATCACTATACATATAAGCAACCAAGCATAGGCAATGTAACACTTAAATTTTAGATACTTAAACAAACAAATCTCCCCTTTTATAGATTAGGCCAATCTTTGGGAGTTAATTTCAAAATAACGTGGGATCACATTTGAAAACCCTAAGGAATAACCGCCTAACGTCAAAACAATACTTGGAACTTAAAAAAATACCGTGCAAGTCCATAGCCTTACTCATTGTTATCCTAGTTCTTATTTTCAAAAAGTTCCTTAATAAAAAGTATATGAAATTTCAAGGAGATCAATAAACTATGATCAAAACTCAAAACATTTTCTAACCCTAAGAATGCTTGAAACAACTTCCTAGCCTAAAAAACCATGTCAAAAAATAGAGGAACCAAAAGGTCCAAGTTTTCATTTTATTGAGACAAAGCCAAAGAAAAAAACAAGGTTAAGTAATGTGAAGAACACATGTTTCCTAACAAAGGAAAAAAAAATCTACTTGGCCATTTTTAAAGGTCAAAACTGAAGTCAAAAGGAAAGGAAATAGGAAGTCGTATTTCATATTTAAGAAAGGGAACAAACCCTTAGTTAAATATAGTAAGGGATTCATATTGGCTATCAAAGTAAAATAGCCATATGCAAGGCTCAAAAATCATCTGTGATGCCCCATACCTTTGGGTATCGGAAGGGTTAGTGAGATTTAAACTTCGAAAAGTTTCTAAGTTGATCCCTAATATTTTATAATAGTGCAAAATCAACCCTTATATAACAAAGCTATCATTATCTTCTTAAGGAAGATAAGGAAAAGAAAGGTAAGCATCGGATCGTAATTTAATTATTTAATGGTCAATTTGTACTATTATAAAATGTTAGAAGTTAATTTATATATTTTTAAATAGATAAAGTGTACATAACCTATAATCATAGGATAAAGGGATTTTTTTTCCTTTTTATCTAAAAATCAAATTAACCCATCTTAATTCGACCGGCGATTGAATTATTATTGAATTGAGTGAATTTTAAAGAATAACTCATTAAAAAAAAAAGTATGTCATATTTTACCTTTATTAAATTCAGCCCAATTAAACATTAGAATTGGTGTAATGCTTAAAGGTTTTGGTAATTTGCCAATATGAATATCTTATTAGTGGGTAATCTCTACCTAAAATCATGCCTTAACTTTCGCAAGTTATTGGTGTCAATTTGCATCTAAATTTTTATTTACCAAAAAAGGAAACGAACCTCCCCCCGTCTGTACGGATTTTGCCGCCGCCTGTCCAACCACGTAACCGCCACTCACCCCAATCTCCAACCGCCACGTCACTCCTGATTCCGAATCGAGACATTTTTTCCTTTTTTCCTTTGCTTGAGTTCACACTTCACACGCACTCACCGTCATACACAAAACACGCTGCACCGCACACACACACACACACCCCCCCTCTCACACTTCTTTTGTTTAAACTTTGAACCAACTCAGAAAAATCGGATTCAAAGTGTCCCCTCCCTTACTTTACTTATTCTCTAGTCCCACTCTCCCTCCCTCCCTCCTTGCTTGTTGGAGGAGTTAGAGGTTCCTGTTGATGTATAGAGCGCGTTATTAGTTTCTCAAATTTCTCAACAAATAATATTAGTGATAAGGTGTAGAGCTTGTAGAGGTGCCGGTCCCTTTTCTCACTCTCAGTTTATACACATCAATATGGATGATGAATATGCTAAGCTTATAAGGAGGATGAACCCGCCCAGGTAACTCTTCTCCTCTTTGCCTTTCTCTCTCTCTCTCTCTCTCACTCTTTTACCTGTGCGATTTTGGGGACAGGGTTTTTGCTTTGCTTTCAAAGTTTCCATCTTCCAAACTACAGGGGTTTTACTTCTTAATCCTTACCGAAATTCAGAGTAAGGATCAGCACAATACTTTCCCAATTTTGGTACTACTTTCTTCAGTTTTTTTTGGTAATGTCTACTTTCTTCAGTTTAGTAAGCCATATTACGTTTCCATAGCGGGTTTTTTTTTTTAATTATTTGTTTCTTTTTTATAAAAAGAAAAAATTCTTGGTCAAATTTTTCATGGACCTGTCAAAATTTCCTCTCTCATTATTTCCCCTCTCATCTTAGGGTTTATTGCTTGTGTCACGGAGAATATTTACATGTGATTTTGCTCTAAGGACTACTCTCTCCGTGTATGAATTCGTGTAATTTTGAGTGAGAAAGAGTGAGGTTGTTTTGTCTAACTGGCTTCTTGCTCATGCAGGGTTGTGATGGACAACAATGCCTGTGAGAACGCCACTGTTATTCAGGTGAAGCTTGTGTTTTCCTCTGTTTAGATTTCTCACAAAAATTAACCTCATAAAAAGATCTTTTTTTTCCCTTCAAATTTTTAATGTTGGAGTGGAAGCTGTAGAATGCTTTATGGTAGTTTAGTTTACCGTCCAGTCACTGTTGAAACGTCTTTGTAGGTTGACAGTGTCAACAAACATGGGATTCTTCTCGATGTTGTCCAAGTTCTTTCAGATATGAACCTTGTAATAACCAAGGCTTATATCTCCTCTGACGGGGTGTGGTTCATGGATGGTAAATTCCTTTCTTTCACTGCAGAAGGCTAAAGTATGAAAACATAAGATTAAAAGTATTAGGGGTTTCCTTCGATACCCATGTTTTTATAAGGGTGCTTATACCCCTTTGTATTTCAATGGCTGCGATTTAATTACAAATTTAAAATAATAGGTAGTTTGATTTAGTGAAACACATGGCTAAATTTTTAGACACAAATAACCAAAGGATATTATTACCTTGAATTTTACAGGGGTAACAGAGAAAGCCCAAAGTGTTATTATTATTTTTATTGTTATTATTAACTTTACCTCTGATCCTTGTCTTAATTTGATCCCTTTTTCAGTGTTTAATGTGATTGATCATAATGGAAACAAGATCAGAGATAAGGAAGTTATTGATTATATTCAGAGGGTAGGATTCTACGTACTGGATTGATTTTTTATTTTTTATTTTTAATTTGGTTTCATTTAAAGCTTCTATTTGTTGCCCATATGTGTCTGTGGAAGGGTCTTCTTTTCTATTTTTTCTCTTTTGGTAGAAATCCTCGATGAATAAGCTGGCACTTGTAGTAGATTATGCTGATTTGACTTTGGTTCTTTTGATGACAAAAGGGAATAAACTAACATTCTTTTAACCTCATTTTATTTGTTGCTGAATGAATGAGATAGCTATGAACTTGTTTACCCAAGTGGAATGGAGGAAGAAAATGCTTATTCATATCTGCTGTTTATTTTTTATTTTATTGTTGATGATAATTTATTTTATGTATCGACTTTTTGTTGATTCCTGTATCCTTCCAGCAATGATTTTCGTCTGGACGCAGCTTGTAGTTTGTGTGTTGGGAGATGATAAACTTGCGTTATCACTGTCATTCCAAATTTAAGAAATTTAGAGTTCAGGAAATTGGGAAGGTTTGAACTTTTTAATACCATACTGTCCATGTAAGTTATCAGATCCGGTTTTATTAGCCTGTTGTCTTCCAGCTATGTGAGCCACTTGAATCTCTGTATGATATAGAGATGCCTAATGTAGCTCCACTGCATGCCCAATTTTTTCTATTTTTCTTGAGTGATTTGTTAATGTAGTGATGCTAAACTTTTGTGCATAATACATGATCCCTTTAGGATATCCTGTCTAGAAGATTTGTAGTGTCTGATTTTTTTCCCCTTTCTGATTTTTGTAGAGACTTGAAACTAATCCCAGCTTTGCACCGTCATTTAGAGAGTCTGTGGGAGTGGTGCATAATGAAGAACACACCTCAATTGAACTTACTGGTACAGACAGGCCAGGTTTACTGTCTGAAGTCTGTGCTGTTCTTGCAGACCTTCACTGTAATGTGGTGAATGCTGAGATATGGACACATAATACTAGGGCTGCGGCTGTAGTTCATGTGACAGATGATTCCAGTGGGCTTGCAATCAAGGATCCATCCCGCCTCTCTAGAATAAGGGACTTGCTTTGTAATGTCCTTAGGGGGAGCGATGATCCAAAGACAGCAAGAACAACGCTTTCTCCACCTGGAGTTACGAATAGGGATAGAAGATTACATCAGATTATGTTTGCTGACAGGGACTACGAAAGGGTTGAGAGGGCAGGACAAGGGGGAGTTAGAGATAGAGATAAAAGTCCTTTCCCTCATGTGACTGTGGTAGATTGTATTGAGAAAGATTACACGGTGATTACCATGAGAGCAAAAGATCGACCGAAATTGTTGTTCGATATTGTCTGCACTTTAACAGATATGCAGTATGTTGTTTTTCATGGTGTAGTCCAGACAGCAAGGGCAGAAGCTTTTCAGGTTAGTCAACTTTCTGTTATTTTCCCTTAGGAAATGATGCTTCACCTTTTTAAGCTCAGAAGCTAAATTAGGTTTGGTAGACAATAAGTTTTTGGTGGTAAATACTTTGACCAAACTATTTCGATTCTGTATGAATAGGAGAGTCTAAAAACACATTAAATACTTATGAACACTGAGTTTCATTGGGCCATTGTCAGCTTGGATTGCTTTGAGCCAGTTGGCACGTCTAATTCACTTTTTCTGTATAAAATATTCTCTGATTGAGCATTTACGTCATTATCCAGGAGTTTTATATTCGGCATGTTGATGGATTTCCCATAAGCTCAGAGGCTGAGCGAGAACGGCTTGTGCAGTGTCTTGAAGCCGCCATCGAAAGGCGAGCATCTGAGGTATCAAGAACACAGTTGAAAACACTAATCCTCGCTACATCTATTCAACTGTGTATGCTAAGATATGTTTATATGCAGGGGATGGAGCTTGAGTTGTGCACGGAGGATCGCGTAGGACTCCTCTCAGATATCACGAGGATATTCCGAGAAAACAGTTTATGTATCAAAAGGGCAGAAATATCAACACAAGATGGAAAGGCAAAGGACACTTTTTATGTCACAGATGTGACTGGGAACCCAGTTGACCCCAAGATTATCGATTCAATTCGCAGACAGATTGGCGGCGACAAGGTGCTGCGGGTGAAGCATAACTCTAGTCTCTCGCCAAAGGCCCCTCGAGCAACAACGATCGGATTTCTCTTTGGAAATTTCTTCAAAGCTCGATCTTTTCAGAACTTTAAGCTCATCAGATCTTATTCTTAAGACCTCTGTATATTCTCAGCACTTGAAACATGTCTCAGGTCAGACTGTAAATGTATAGAGTAGTACACATTGTAAATATCTATCTATGTTGCTCCCCTCAACTGAGGGACATGGAAATTCACTGGTACACGAGAAATCTCAACCACCTGTGTATATATAGTCTAGTGTGAATAGTTGTGCAGCGTAGCATGTTACTTGGGTTGTATCGGATGTAAATAGTCCTGCCTGTTAGTGGGTACATTACTCAGTACAGAAAGAGTAAATAGCATTTTCAGTTGGTGTAATTTGGAATATAAATAACTTTGGGCTTGTACATGAAAGATACGTTTAGGTGATCAAAATGAATGGAAAAAATGTTACTGTGTAGAATTACATTGCCTACTTGGTTTTTTTTCCTTTAGGCCTATCCTTAAAGTGCACTGAATAATGCTATTTGCGTAATCGTTGATAGGAATGGATACTTCCTTTGAAAGATTGTGAAATTCGTTTATTTTAGTACAAAAAAATAGGGGGGGAGCATGACCACTCACCTATATATACCATAGGCATTTTGTTATTCCTTGATCTTGAAGCTCTCAAAAGTTCGGTATCATCAATCTTTCTCATTCCTAAATTAGTGGAATCTATGTGATGCGTGCTAAAGTTTATGCCTTGGGATTCCCCTCGCAACTATCTACACCAAGTTGAACGATAAGCATCGGAGAGAAACATGTTAACGTTGGCCTTCTGTACAGCTGTCATATTCAGATTCTAAGTTATTCATTTTGATTAGCAACAGCATGAGCTACTTGCAAGTATCCAACACAGCAGCTATTTCTTTGAATGACAGCAGAACGGCTTGCATGCTCTAGTCTGAGTTATCTTGCTCACATTTCATGTTTGGGCCCAAATTAAGAGTTGTAACCCATAATTGGCATTTTCTTTTGTCATCACAATTTGTTTTTTCGTTCATGAAGTGCATGTTTGGCAACCTTTGATTATCTATATTAATCTATATTCTACGTTAATTATGTTTATATTTTACTCATCACTATTTTGGAGAAACAACTTTCACCAAAGTGAATTTCACTGAACTTAATCCCCCCACAAACATGTTAGATCTAGGGCATTCCAATTTAATTGAATAGAATGATAAATTATAGGTCAGAATCTATACAATAAAAATATTGATCAAATCACACATTGTAGTAAATTAGACCTTCTAATTCTTTAAGCGATTTATCTAAAAGATTCGCAATATAATTAGGAAGATGTTTTAGATACCACAAGTGAGTTATTGGCATGTTTGTTTTATATGGTCAATTTGATATCTACGTATCCGATAATCAATAAACTTTGCCCTGCATTGTTCACAAAATTTTGCCCTCTCCTTTTAATCCTCGATTACTGGATAATTTCCACAAACACAAATCCCACTTTTTACTGGCCCAAAACTTCTTTCACAAATCCATCTTTTTTGGGCTTTTTGGTTTTGTAATGAAAAGTATAGGGTTTTATTACCTGCCCAACTATCTCTCCATTTAGTAGGATTTTTTTTTGTCCAAACACCTATTTGTCAAGGAGAGACTAATCCTACTCGAAGTTGTTGATGTCTATATTGATCAATCATAGAATACAAATTTCGGTTCCATCCAATTAAGCTTCATTCTTATAAATCCGGAAGCTCTTCTCATGTATAGGGAAACGATTCAATTCCATAGTCAAATATCATAGTTCTCGAACGAGCAATCAAAGAGATTCTGGAGCGTCTGTAGGTTTTGGTTTGACCCCACTAAACTTTTTTAATTTCAATTTTTGTATTCTCTTTCATCTAAAATAAACAACACTCAAATTTTTTTTAAAAAAATCTCTAAATAAAATATGAAATCAATCCTCTAACAGAATTTTTTCAAATTCAAATTTTAGAATTTCTTAACCGCTAAAAGAAATAATATTTTATTTTTTAATAAAAGAACTTTATAATAAATATTTTTTATTCAAAACTATTCTCATCTGCATAAAAAAAAATTATCACTTAATTTTATGTTAGTTTATTATAAATGAATGCAAAAACATATATATCAAAATAATTTCGTGTGATACACGGGATACTATACTAGTTAACTAAATGTCTAGGTTTTCTTAACCACTCTTTTTGGAGGAAAATTTTTCGCGAAGCTAATTTCATCAACCATTTTTCATTGGACCCATTAAATATTTATTAATTTATATTTCAACATTCTCACACATTTCAAATAAACATCATTCAAAAAAAAATTTAAAAAAAAGTTTCTAACTAAAATTTGTAATCAATTCTCTAACATAATCTTTTTAAATGCAATTTTTTAAAAAAAAAATTAACAACTAAAATAAATAATATTTGTTTTTTTCTTTTAAAAAAACTCGATAACTTTTAAAATATTTTGTTCAAAATTATTCTTATATACTTAAAAGAACTTGTCACTTAATTTTACATGTTCAAATCTATTATTGGAAAACAAATTGTGATGACAAAAGAAAATGCCAATTATGGGTTACAACTTTTAATTTGGGTCCAAACATGAAATGTGAGCAAGATTACTCAGACTAGCGCATGCAAGCCGTTCTGCTGTCATTCAAAGAAATAGCTGCTGTGTTGGATACTTGCAAGTAGTTCATGCTGTTGCTATTCAAAATGAATATTTAGAATCTGAATATGACAGCTCCGATGCTTATCGTTCAACTTGGTGTAGATAGTTGCGAAGGGAATCCCAAGGCATAAACTTTAGCACGCATCACAGATTCCACTCATTTAGGAATGAGAAAGATTGATGGTACCGAACTTTTGAGAGCTTCAAGATCAAGGAATAACAAAATGCCTATGGTATATATAGGTGAGTGGTCATGCTCCCTCCTTTTTTTTGTACTAAAATAAACGAATTTCACAATCTTTCAAAGGAAGTATCCATTCCTATCAACGATTACGCAAATAGCATTATTCAGTGCACTTTAAGGATAGGCCTAAAGGAAGCATTCATTTTGATCACCTAAACGTATCTTTTATGTACAAGCCCAAAGTTATTTATATTCCAAATTACACCAACTGAAAATGCTATTTACTCTTTCTGTACTGAGTAATGTAAACACTAACAGGCAGGACTATATTTACATCCGATACAACCCAAGTAACATGCTACGCTGCACAACTATTCACACTAGACTACATAGGTGGTTGGGATTTCTCGTGTACCAGTGAATTTCCATGTCCCTCAGTTGAGGGGAGCAACATAGATAGATATTTACAATGTGTACTACTCTATACATTTACAGTCTGACCTGAGAGATGTTTCAGGTGCTGAGAATATACAGAGGTCTTAAGAATAAGATTTGATCAGCTTAAAATTCTGAAAAGATCGAGCTTTGAAGGAAACCCCTAATGCTTTTAATATTATGTTTTCATACTTTAGCCTTCTGCAGTGAAAGAAAGGAATTTACCATCCATGAACCACACCCCGTCAGAGGAGATAAAAGCCTTGGTTATTACAAGGCTCATATCTGAAAGAACTTGGACAACATCAAGAAGAATCCCATGTTTGTTGACACTGTCAACCTACAAAGGTGTTTCAACAGTCACTGGACGGTAAAGTAAACTACCATAAAGTATTCTACAGCTTCCACTCCAACATTAAAAATGATCATTTTATGAAGTCAATTTTTGTGAGAAATCTAAACAGAGGAAAACACAAGCTTCACCTGAATAACAGTGGCGTTCTCACAGGCATTGTTGTCCATCACAACCCTGCATGAGCAAGAAGCCAGTTAGACAAAACAACCTCACTCTTTCTTACTCAAAATTACACGAATTCATACATGGAGAGAATAGTCCTCAGAGAAAAATTACATGTAAATATTCTCCGAGACACAAGCAATAAACCCTAAGATGAGAGGGGAAATAATGAGGAAATTACGAGACACAAGTAAGCCATATTATGAGAGGAAATTTTGACAGGTCCATGAAAAATTTGACCAAGAATTTTTTCTTTTTATAAAACAGAAACCAAAAAAAAAAACAACCCGCTATGGAAACATAATATGGCTTACTAAACTGAAGAAAGTAGACATTACCAAAAAAACTGAAGAAAGTAGTACCAAAAAAACTGAAGACAGCAAAAATAAAGGGAGAATCTCCACAAACAGGGGAAATTGGAGACACTGAACTAGAAAAAGAGGTTTAGTTTTATACCTTTACTTTATTATAACTTCCAAAAATGAAATAGGAAAAAAAAAAAAAAACTTGTGATGCCAAAATTAGGAAAGTATTGTGCTGATCCTTACTCTGAATTCCGGTAAGGATTAAGAAGTAAAACCCCTGTAGTTTAGAAGATGGATACTTTGAAAGCAACGCAAAAAACCTGTCCCCAAAATCGCACTGGTAAAGGAGTGAGAGAAAGAAAGGCAAAGAGGAAAAGAGTTACCTGGGCGGGTTCATCCTCCTTATAAGCTTAGCATATTCATCATCCATAGTAAGACTTATCTTTAGTTTAATAATCTAATTGTAAAAACATTCACTTTAAGGTAAAATTCTCACTCTAGAACATCTTTTTTCAGGTGAATGTATTATGTATCAATCATAAAACTTTAAATAATCTGTTGAGTGAAAACCCACTTCAAAAAGCTTGTTAAAATGTACATATGCTTAGCATGGTTGGACGTGTAATCGACCAAGGGTGCTGAAATCCGATAACCTTCATACACTGAAGTCATCTATGGTACACATCCGTTGAAGTACTCTTATCTGGAAAATCAAACACATCTAGTATTTTTTGTAGAAACTGTATTATTGGCTCTGGGCATGTTGCAGAAGAAAGAGAAGCTAGAAGTCCAGCACTTATTTCTGGCAACATTGAAGGTGACTTTTCCTGAACCAACTTCAAGTGCTCAATGGCAATCGGAACCTCTTTTACCTCAGCCAAACATTTCAGCAAAATCACATGGGATTCTGTGTGTCCTATATCATGATTGAGACTGCAAAGTAACTTGGAAGCATCCATAAGATGTCCTGCATGGAAAAATTACATGAAATTTTGTTAAATAGTTACATGAGGCGCAAAGCTAACAAGTTACAAGCCAAGCATTTGATAATGTACAAAACATTGTAACATGAAACATGTTAAGTCACAGACATTTGTGCAAGTGGACATTACCTTTCTTGCAGAGTGATGATATAAAGGAGCCCAATATATCTCTGGCAAGGATAATGCCATGTTTAACAGACTTGTTATAGAGCTCAAAAGCAGCTTCAAGCTTGTCTTCCTGGCAAAGCCCTTCTAGAACAGAAGTGTAACTTGTGACATCTGGTTCCAACCCTTTTTCCAACATCTGGTGGAAGAGCTTATAAGCCTCTTCAGTTTTTCCAACTTCAGAGAACTTCTTTATTAGAATGTTGTACGTTTTCAAGTTCCCACAGCAGCCAGACGAGAACATCTCATCCCAAAGCTTCCTCGCAGGGCGTAGCAGATCCTCCTTACAACATGCTTCCATCACATAATTATAAGACATCACATCGGGGCTGATCCCTTTCTTCTTCATCTCTTGGAGAACAGCATAGCCCTCTTTCACCCTCCCAGCATTGCACAAGAACGACACCATCACATTGTAACCGTCCACATCAGTGAAGTAGTTTTGAGAATCCAAAACATGGAACACCTCCAACAACTCATCAACCTTGCCATGCCTACATAGGTTCCTACTCAAATTGCTCACAGTCACAACATTTGGGAACCTTTCTTTCCCAACCATGAAATTGAAGAACACAATTGCAGCACCAGGATCAACGGTTGAAACCGATCCAATCAACACATTGAGAACATCATCCTCAATGGAAAAATTACCGCCAACTATGATCTCCCCGAGTTCTTTCGCCTCGTTAATTTTCCCCTCCGAAACCAATTCAAGCATCAAATCTCTGTAATCGGCGGCTCTTGGCGCCACCCCTAACTTCCTCTTCATCTTCAAAACCTTCACCTCCTCAGCCACATCTTGCAATGATCGGAACGCCGCTGCAACAACCCAGTAAGCCATGAAGTCAGGCTTCCAACCCCTACTCCTCAGCTCACCCAGCATCCACAAGGCCTCCGACACCCTGCCAGCACGGCACAACCCACGAACAATCAAAACCGCCGCAACAGACCCGTTAATCCCCGAACCGCAATCCCCAACCTCATCCAACACCCTCAACACTCTCACCAAACAGCCCTCCCCACAAAGCCTCCACAAAAACACCCCAAAACCAAGCGTAGTCAAAGGGACACCCCTAACAGTCATTTCACCAAACACCTTGTGCGCACCCTCCAAGTAACCGCTAGAAGCAAGCGCGGCTAACAGTTTGTTACATGTGGAGCCACCCAATTCGTGGCTAAGAGAAGGGAATTCGCTGAAGACAGAGAAAGCCTTATGGGCCTTATTCGTTGCGACGAGGGAAGCGATAGCGGAGCTAAGAATGGAAGCGTGGATGGGGAAGTTGAGGGCTTTGGCTTGTTTGAGGAGGGAAATGACGGCATTTTGGTGGTGGTGGGAATGGGAGAGGGAGAGGGAGGAAAGAAGGGAGTGGAAGGTGGAGGGGGTGTGAGCAAAGTTGGGTTGGTTGGAGGCCCAATTGAAGAAGCCCAATGCGAGGGAGTGGTGGCGGAGGAGGAAAGGGTCGATGACGGCGGCCATGAGTGGCGGGGTCAGGTGGCGGCGACAACCAAGGGCATGAAGGGTGTGCTCAAGTGAAGGGCTCCATGAGCGGGTTGGGGATGAGGCTGAGATCAGAGCCTTGCTTATTCGAATGGCCAAATCTCCCACTTCACGCTTCATCAATATTCAACTGTTTTTGTTTTCTTTCTAACGTTCAATCTTTTCCATCCCCAGATTCTTTCTAATGTGTGGTCACTGGTCACTGCATCAATAACTCGAAAACCTTTTTTTTTTTCAAAAAAAAAAAACAATGATAATAATAGTTCATACTTGGAGTTAACTTTTTAAAACTATCATAATTGAGAAAAACTAACAAGTGCGGCACTCGTTTAGGAGATAAAAATTAAATGTTCCAAGATTTTCCATGTTTTCAATGCATTAAAGACCCGTGATGTATGACTGCTATGCTGTCAATTTGGATCACGTCAACGTCAAACAAACCAAGACACAGAGCAACACCAAATTTGGGAACACACTTATTTGTGTAAGAAAACAACAGATTCAAAAGTCGATCTTAACGAAAATAGAGAAAAGTCTCAGCATTTTTGTACCAAACTTACAAGTCAAGTAGAATGAGTGAGATGGAGAAAACAGGTATGGAGTTCGGGTGAGAATGAGAGAAATGGGTTATTGTGAGATCGGAGGATAAAAAAAGGGTAGGAGGAGACAGAGTTGGGGACAAGGACGAATTGAAAAAAAAAAAAGTATAGGATATGTTTGCAAAATTTAAAAAATTGCCTTAATTCCCATAATATTTAGCCTATATTTTTAGGTACCATGATATGTCAACAAACTTGTGGATACCACGGTAGACGGCACCATGTTTTTGTAAGTTGTAGTCGAAGTGTAGAGCAAAATTGAGACTCTTCTTTAAGTTCAGTGTCTTCATTTTACCCACAGTTTGTGCAAGTCCTCTCTGGTTCCTATTTTCTATAGTTTAGAAAGTCATGTGTTTTCTGGAGCGGTTTTTCTCTTTTTTTTAAAAAGTAGTTCTTGGTCAATTTTTTCATGGACCTTTCACAATTTCCGCTCATTTGATTAATAGTATGTCACGAGAGAGAGAGATTTGTTGGGGGAGACGGGTTTTGTCCAAATGACTTCTTGTTCGTGCAGATTAACAACGTGGGGTTGTTATGTCTAACTGATTCTTGCTCGTGCAGACTAACAACTATGCCTGCGAAAACGCATTGTTTTAAAGCTTCTTGTTTCCTCACAAAAATTTAGTAAAGTTTTTTGGTTTTTTCGCCTAGTGTTTATACAGTGTAGAAATCCCTTTTCGTATTTCACTTTCTCTCGAAAACTTCGTTACCTGGTCAATTTTTTCTTTAAAAAAATAAATTTTCAATAATCCACTTTTTCACTATCTAAGTACTTTTGTAGGCTGACTCTGTCAACAAACTTGGTATTCTTGTGTGTTGTTAAGTTCTTTCAGATTTGAACTTCAATGTGTTAGGATAAAGTCGGCAAACCTAAAAACTAGAGGAAATAGCATAATCACCTGCCTTCACTTTGCTATTTTCTTCCTTTGGTCCCGACCCCTCCATTATACTAAAAATAAAGTTGCGATATATTTGATTCAGTATAAAAAAATATCAAAATCATCATAACAAAATATACATGAACATTCAATTAATAAACTCGAATAAGTACAACAATTTTACGATCTAGTGAAAAAAAATTGAATACAATACAATCCATTACACCCAATGACACTGTATTTATGAATAAGAATCAGATTTATTATTCATTTAAAATTTTAAAGTATAGCTTTATTAATCATTCTACACGATTTAAATCTAGTCATGTATTGTTAAAAACCAAAACATTAATAAATGAAATTAAATTAAAATTGAATCTGACTACGCTGGGTAATAAATTCCAGAATCATAAAATTGAAAAAATACTACCATTATGCTGAAATTGCGCTTCAAATCCTAACAAAGGAGCTCTGACAAATGGCATAAGACCATCATCGTCATTTTACATTCCACTCAGCCTGAAAAAACTATCCTCAAAATGGGTGACAATATTTTAATTCTCATTGATTCTATTCTGTCCCGCAAAAATCGTTGAGCCATCCGTCATGACAACACACAGCTTCCTCGTATATACACTCATGAGTGACTGTACACACTAGTCAATGCCAAAAGGGCTTTCAAATACAAATCTATTACACCTATTGTAAAAAGCAGAATGAAGATTATAGCTATGCACTATCGGACTGTACACCATTCACCCCTACCCGAAAATTTAAAAAAATATATATATATTAAAAGAAAAGCAATGCAAAAAATTTTACAACTAATCTACAAGAAATAAAGTATTAATCTTCAGGGCGTTGAATCTCACCCATCATGATCCGGTTACTGGAGACCTTGAAACCAAGAAGAGAAGGATCTATCTGTTTTCCTTTCTTCCCCTTCTTCTTGCCACTTCGCCCTGCTTGTCCACCATCAGATGACTCAGTAGTACCACCTCCACCAGTGGCCGCATGTGCATCCACCTCAGGAAGAACAGGCTTTTTAAGCATGTCTATAAACGATGTCTCTGATACAGAGCCTTCACTGAAGGAGGAAGAAGTTCTAAATCGGACATCTTTTTTGCCAGAAGTCTGAGCATCAGTCGTGCTACTCATTGAAGAATTTCCAGAAGGTTCTCGCCGACCTAACCATAGATGCCATATTTCACTGACTTCTGAGATATTAAAAGAAAAAGGAAAAGTAGGCAGTTGAAAATACCATACCTTCACCAGATGCAACATGTATTAAACTGTTTTGGTTGGCAGATATAGATGGTTGGTCTGAATGAACATCAGGGGAGGATAAAACCCGAGATACAGGAGGACGCTTGTGGAAAGCATTATCAAACTGTTTTGTTGAAGTAGGCATCCTGTCAATAAAAGTCAACCAAACTTCTATAAGAGTAGAATCAATTTACTTATTCATCCAATGATGCACATGCTATACAAACATACGAACAATGGATATATCCAAACTGCCATCTTTAAACAATTTCTCAGCATGTAAAAAATCGTCCAATCAAATTATTTACAGACCAGTCTCTACAAGTACAAGCGGTTCCTCTGGTACTATCAATGCAAATGCAATCGCAGACATTCTTTTTCCCTTGATGGAGATTTGTCAGTTACAGGTGTTCAGTGACAGGTATATATATATCAGCCTTAAATATAAATTGTCAATGAAGTTCTTCATAGATGCATCCATAAAGTGTAAAATGATTATATGCAAACTGCATCTCCAAATGAACTCAACATGAAAAATTACCCCCAATTTTAAGCTCATGCCAATCACACCCTTAAAAAGTGCAGAAGGTTCACAAAATAGAACAGGCTGCACCAAACAAGGCACCTAGACTATCCAAAATACATCCCTATACAAAAGATATTGCTAGCAACATGAATGGTAGATAAAGAAATAAAGTAACAGCATAGAATTTTGAAATCAACACAAGTCTTATGCAATTCTTAGCAGGGTAGTCAATCCCATGGGATCCTGGCATCCCATACCGTCCCAAACCCTCTCTTAGGTGGATAAGCTGTTTTGTCTCAGATTTTCATCCCACTAAATCTCAGCTGGGACCCCAATAAATCCCAGCAAATATCGGTTGGGATCTCACCTATATCAGCTGGGATGGTGATTTTTGCAGAATATTTATTTTACCCTCCTTTTTGTTTTTTATTTAGTATAGGGGCATATGGGTCTTTTCTCATGTATTGATTTATTAGGGTTTTCTAACCTTTCAATATTTCATACATAGCCTTTTGCCTTTTCACTCCACTGTCCCTGCCTTTTGCCTTGTCATTTTGTTTAGATTATTAAACTGCTGTTGATTGCGCATGTTTCTTGAGTATGGAACTTGGGACTATGAATTATTGGATTATTTTATGACTATTGATTAGTAATGATGAATGAATAAATGAAACAATTAGTTTAATTTTGGATTTTTCTTTAAACATTTATATGTATTTTGTATACAATCATTACATTTCAAATAATTTTGTACATTGCCATCCTGGCTATCCCATCCCGCTATCCCATGGGATCCTCTGTTTGCAGCTCGACTGCAACAGGCCAAGAACTGGCATTGACTACCTTGATTCTTAGCAATCAGCCAATAGATAGACCATAACATTTACTAAAATGATCAAAATAAACAAATCTTAGAACCAAATAATATTACCTGTCACTAGAAACTTCATCTACACGTGAGTTATTCAAACCCATCTCACGACCAAATGAGCCCCCATCACCACCTGCATAGTATCATTTATTATATTCAACCATCATATACAAAGCCCAACATGACATCCGGGAAAAAACTAGTTATGTATTAAATTACCTGCACTGCTTAGTGAGCTGTGTCTACTGTGGGCCATTGCAGGCAGTTCCATGGAATTCATGGTGCTTTCAACTTGTTCTGACAAGTCTAACATCCCAGTAATGGACTTGCTCATTGCACATAGAAATTCATGCCTCTGCCCTTTATTTGTCTCCAACTCAAGTAAATCTTTTTCCATAGCCGATTTGCCCATCATGAGAGGAATTCTATAATTAGGATGTAAGGTATCCTTATTAGCAGATAGCAGTGATTGCTCTTCCAGTAATGATCCAGATCTAGACCGAAGAGGTATTCTCTCTGGATTCCCTATATTGTTGTATTGCTCAGTAATGTGCATGTTGGTTAAATGATCATGCATTAGGGCACTGGAATTAGCACTTTGAGCCCTTTCTAAAAATGGATCATTCAGATGGACTTGCTGATCTGGAGGAATCTCAAAAGGATGGGTTAATGAACTAGCCTCAGACACTTGCCAAGATTTGTCATGACTTCTTGATGAAAGAGGATGCCACTGATCAACACTTGAAGGCTGTGCAGAATGAAGACCCAGTTTTTGATGAAGTAGGTCAACAAAACCTCGTGCAGAACTCTCTTCATGAGCACCCACCGATGCAGACATGTTTAGATCTGACGATACAACAGTATCCCCTAACTCCCTTCTCAGCCTCACAGCTTCAAGATGTTGCAGTTGCACTCGTGGGTCAATCCAGCTATTGTCCACATGCCCATTGTTCCCAGAGAGGGATCTCTTAAATACATCAGGGTGATGACCAAAAATATCATCAGATGACGGTGGGTGATGAGAGGATAAAGAACCAAGTTGATCAGCTGGATGCACAAAACGACGACGTTCTTGTAACTCCCTTCCATGGACAGAAATAGGAGCAGACCTCTCAAACATCATGGAATTAGGTTCATAGAACCCTCTCTGGTTCTGCTCAGGGAGATTCCTTCCCAGATAGTTTAATTGCTCCTCTTGGGGCAAAAGCCTCTGCGGTTGATTGTGGATATCTGAAACATTAAATCCTGCCGAATGACCCAGTTGATGAGCTGCTGGATTTCTTACCAACTGTCCAGTTTCATTAATAGACCAAGACCTACCAAAATGCCTTTCCCCATCCAACCCTAGCTGCTGTCTAAGAGCCATTGACATCTGCTGTGCCTGTAGCTGATCTTGCTGAAAATGGAGTTGTTGTTCAGAAGGCAAGATATTCCCATGCCTTGCTTGCAACAAGAGCTCAGATAAATCAGCTTGCCTTCCATGGACAGCATTGAGGCCCATATTTGCTTGAATAATCTGCTCAACTGATGGATCAAGGTGCCTATGAGAATGTGAATTCTGCTGCAAGTCATTCAGATATCTCCTCAATTGTATCTGATCAATCAGGTTGTCCCTAGAAAGATCATGTTTTGACTGCCCAAAATTGGGATCAGGGATCTGCTGATGCAAAAGCTGTTCAAGAAGCAATTGTTGAACTTGAGCCTGTTGCTGGGGCTGTAGCTTCATTTGTTGTTGAAGCAGCTGTTGTTGATGCATATCTTGTTGTTGCTGAAGCTCAAGCTGACGTTGCTGAATCTGAATTTCCAAAAGACGTTCAAAATCTGATCCTGAATTCTGGATCATCTGCTGGACATTGGAGTTCTTGCTTTGAGAATGAGATAAACCTGGAAATCTCTCTAAATCAGACCCTGTGAGATGTGCAGGAAAATGATTGGATATACTAGCCTGCTTCTGAAACCGTTCCTTTTGAAGCTTCTGCAACATCAGATGCTCGGCCACATCAAAATTATCAAATTTTGGTCCCATGTGAGACAAGAACTGTTCTTCAAATGAACCTACACGTGCATTAGGATTAAACTGCCTATTTGTCCCATATTCATCAGGCCATGTCTCTCTGAATGGAGGCTGATTAACCATTCCCCCAAGGGAGCTTTGGTCAGCAAAAGGAGCATCCCTATCAATTAATGGTTCTAGAAAATGACCCTGCTCACCCAGTCTCAAAGAACTATTAGAAGATTGGGCACGCCTTAAATGAGAACTATCCTGGAGCTCAGACATCAATAAACCAAAGGGGTGCAACTTTTCAGATTCATTATTATGAGCATCACTCCCTGCAACTTCAATGGCAACAGGTTTTCCAGTAGGATGGGGATATGAAGTAGTGACATCCACAGGCCTCATCAAGGGGTTATCATTGCTGCTTCCAGCCAATTTAGATAATGGATTGTCTACAAAAAAACATAGATAAATGGAATTAGACATGAATACATACATAACAAACAAGGCCACCCAAAAGTGATACGCAAAATAGTAAATAAATATGACAAAGGCAGAATCAGAAAACCATAAATTACCCTCTTCTTGTGCAATAATACTATGGAAGAGCTTATCGTCAGAGAATTTGATTTCAGAGTGATAACTTTGATTAGGAAGTTGGGACTGAAAACCAACACTTTGGGTAACATCGGGTCGGGATGAAGACCAAGGTTCATCACTAACAGCAGACTCATTATAGTCAAAACTATGTACATCTACTTTTAGGTTCCTTCCAATGCCATCTGCTGGTTCTGATTGAATCCCCCCCAGGTTACTACCAGAACCCAACCCTGACTTGACTTTCAGATGAGGCATGATGTCACCAAGTTCTTGAAATGGTGATCCTTCCGGGGCATCTGACAAGCGTACTGGTAGGTCCAACCCAAAAAACCCTTGTTCAAACCACAAAATGATATCAATCCCAAGAAAGGGTCCCTGAATTACCCCCTGAGGATCCAGATAACACAGACTCAACTCCTCAGGAGGAGAGGCAATTTCAGATGAATATGACTTCTCATTAATTTTCATGTCTTGTTGAATAATGCTAGGAGTTTGCTGCAGAGATGAGAATCCAAACACAGAGCAAGAATCATCAGGTTGTATACTACTGATTTCTGAAGCAGCAATTGGATCAACAGTATCCTGATCAGCATGTCCCTTAAAAGCTTCCTGTCCCTGATAGCTATCAAAAGCTTCTGATTCAGCAATTCTGTTTCTAGGGATGCTTCTTTCTTCCCTGAAGTTGCTGCCAGAGCTCTCGCCTCTCCCATGTACACCAGTTATTGACATATGTTTCTGCTTGCCTTCTTGAGAAGTTGCAACTTCTGAAAAATGACAGTAATTTGTATGCAACCATCATTCACAAGGAAAATGAAAGCTCTTACTTTTCAACTTGTTAGATCAATAGCAAATAAATATATAAAACATGATATTTTTTTTCTCACCATCAACTACAACTCTAAATGAACCAACAATTTTATCAGAATTATTTGGGATGTCAATTCCTGAAAAAGCCTTTCCACCACTGTCCATTGTAGTTTGTTTTCCTTGACTTAAAGTAATACCAGAACCTGAAATAAGCCAAGGGGGATCATGATCAGGAAAAAAAATTAAATATTTCCAAAGGGCTAAAAAATTCTTAGAAAACTTGTAACCTGAAACATCTTCATTTGACCCTCCATCCTTTCCTCTAAATGAGTAGCCAGAGACGTCACTGCTAGTAATTTTTCCCTTCCATATATCTTTAAGGATAGCCTGAAAGAGATATACAAAACCAAATAAATATAACAAACCTGGGGCCCTTCAAAAAGCCTTAAGATTGAAACCACAATAAAATGGCACACAACAAAAAAGGTTCTTCATCTTTTATATTCATCATACCTCTTCCTCAGCAGCAGGAGCAACAAATGCTAGTGGTTCTACAGAATCATGCTGAGATATGGGCGATGTATGCACCATCCAAGAAGGCATGCTCTCAAAAGTTTGATCAACCTTTTGCTTCCGATATATGTCAAGAAGCTTACCCCTAGGGTAGTAATATGACTCAGCACCAAGGCTAGACTTTCCCAATATGGCTTTATTCTTATCCACAAGTGCAGATCCCACACTAGAGCCCAAGGGGGGCCTTCCAATTTGAAGATTACCACTGATATTTGCCCTTCCTCTTCCAGGTGAAAATCGCACATTGGATCCCTCAGTACGTCCTTTCTCCAGCCCAAACCCAGGTGCAGCACGGTATGTGGCCACACCAGCAGCTTGAGCTTCCATACGATGACGTGGCCTCCACTTATCACGAGAATCTGTCTCACGATCAGAACCTGCACGGTTGCTAGCAGCAGAAGACTGTTTTTCTGCATGACCACCATCTTCCTTCTCAACATCATTCTTTTTCTCACTTCGAGAATCCTTCTCTTTATCTTCAGGACCCCATCTTGACGACCACTTGTTCTCTCTCCGCGAGTCATGGCTAGACCCAGACCCACGACCATCATGCCAGCGATCAGAAGGCAAGGATCTATTCTCTGAGGTTGAAGTAGTCTCTGAACGACGGTCTTCTTTTCTGCGATCCCTTCTCCCAAGCAAGCTTGTTTCTCTCTCCTCTTCACGCCAGCGACGGCTAATGTCAACATCAGGGGTAGTCCTTCTCCAATCTTTCTTGTCTTGAGACCCCTCCAAACGCCAACTATCTTTCAGTATGGGATCAGTTGGATTCACCTGAGGCAAAGAAACCAAGTATATAAAAATGGTATCATTTTCCAGTGATGAGGCAAATACTATGAAATGATGAAGAGAAGCAATAAGACAGATTTCAACCCAAAAAAAAAAACCTACTACACAATGTGAAGAACCACACAATTCACTTTAAAACAAAAAAACCTATCCATATAAATATTAAACTTCAGAGAATAAACCTGAATAATCAACAGAATATATATGAATAAGCAAAGGAAACTACCAACAGCTCGTCAATACCCCAGGAGACACAGACATATCCCTTTTGTTTCGTAACTCAATTTTCTATTTTCTATTATAAAGAAATTTTACTCTTTCTGAGTATAAAATGCACAATAGTTCCTAACATGATAATTGAGCATCTAAGTCATCACCAACAGCTTTAAGCACAATCCCATGGATTAGAGAAACTTTCTTATCAATAAATGAACATTTTGTAATTTTAGGAGAATCTTCAAATTTAAAGAATCAGCATGCATCATTTCTAATAGTACCCAAAGAAAATTGCTACCAAAAGCAACTAATACTTAAGTCACAGACAAAATTCAGAAATGGGCAGGTAATCCAAAGACTTCCCTCTAACCGATGACTGTCCATTCACCATTTTGACTTCAAATTCAAAGAAGACAACAACAACAACAAAGCCTTTTCCCCACTAGGTGAGAGACCTCAAAAGGAGAAAACCAAATTTATCTTTATAAAATATTCTGCACAAAAAGACCACTTTTCATCTATTAACCACTCTGATACTCTTGAAGAAACCAACTACAAACGTATGTCAAACTACCATCCATAGTTCTACACTTCTACTAGGTTCATGCTATGTAGCGTCATACATTCCCCCTTCCCTTTTGAAACTTTATGTATCACATAGTACATATATAATTAACTTCCCTAACAGACAGAAGAAAGAAGTTACCAACAAGATGAGCGCAGCTTAGTAAAACAAGATGCAAAAAACAAGCTTTCAAAGAACAAAAATGCCATGTGTGTGTCTCCAAAATGATAAAGAAGAGCAATAGAGAACTCCACCAGACAGGTAGATTTTACACAAGGGAAACATAATTTTTGATAATGAAAGTCAAATATCAAAGCAATAAGTTTTACATACCCCCACAGGATTGGGGGTTGCCTTCGCATCAACAGGTTTGGAATAGAGCCACTGTGGGGACAATGGGATGCTGCTGTCAGATGAAACTTGATCTGAAAGTGAACCAGCTTTTCGTCAATCAACAGTCACCACATATAGGCATAATAAATGAGAGGAACACAACTAAATATTATCTTTAAATTCACTTGCACACGTATCAACAACATACCTTTTGAATCATCAAGTAGCCCCACGATCCCTTTCTCCCCACCAAGTAGTCCCGAAGCTTCATCTAACACAACCAAAAAGCAAATGTTAGCCATGTCATTCAACTTAGCAACATATAGTGACGAGATCTACAGCACCCACTACCACTACCACTACCAATTACATATCACGTCTATGAAAATAAATAAGTAACAGGCAAATCATCAAATTAACCTATCGACCTCGCCTTGTAAGCTGTAGAAAACAACCTCTACAACACAAGTAAATAAGCTTAATGATAGAAATGGAAAAAAAAAATATTTCCTGATTCAGATTAACAAGAACAAACTTAACTCCACTCCATCCAAACATAAGCTTCGCGAAAAGACAGTGCGTCACATATCACACTCACTAAAGCATTGAAAAACAAACCAAGAACAAATAAAAAAGCAATAAAGTAGATCAATCTACAATACAAAGTAAAGTCAACCCTAAAAAAACCACAGAATACAACCAAGAATAATTACAGCCACACAATCACCAAACCGAGCAGGAACATGCGTGTCGGGCATGCGATTGATACGCAGAACGAATCACGGATTGGGATTCAACGGATCCAGACAAAAAGAGGGCGAGCAATTATTGCCAAAAGAAACAAGTGCGATAACGAGGACGCGAACATTGAAAGCAATTTTGAGGAACACAAAATTGAAAAAGGGTAAAAAAAACCCTAAAATAAAATTAAAAAAAATTGAAATTTGTTAGAAAAGTAATTGGTCACCTTTGAGAGAGGAGGAGTTCGAATCGGATGGCTTAGAGGAGAAGAGATCGTCGGGGAGATTGACCTTGCCGTCGCCCATGGTGATGGAGATGGAGATGGAGATTGGTGGAATTCGGAAGCACAGAGAGAGATCCAGAAAGAGCGGAAGAAGAAGAAGTAGAAGAAGAAGAAGAAGAAGAAAGAGAAAAAGATGAAGAAGAATTAGAATAAGAAGAAGAGAGAGAGAGAGATTGTGGTTTGTGGAATGCGAAGAGAGCGGAAGGGGAATGAGAGCGAGCTAGGGTTCCGAGATTCAGAGAGAGAGAGAGATGGGTGTGTAGGGTTTGCGAATTGCAGGGTATAAGATTAGATAGAAGACGAGGAGATTCAGAACAGGAGAGAGAGATAGAGAGATGGGGTGAGGGTTTGGGTGTGTAACATCGCGAAAACAACTACAGGCACTGCGATATATTCTTGTTCTTTTTTTCCTATTTCTCAAAAATAAAAAAATGATTACTAGCATCAAACTTTAAATTTTATCGTAAATAAATCACAAATAAAATAACAAAAGTTTTTTTATGAAAATAAAATAACAATGCTAATATGATTCAACCAAGATTTGGTCCGGCAATAACAATAAATGGGTTAGAACCCGGATTGGTTTCTAAAAAATAATTACTTTTTTTAATAAGGTTAATAATATTTTATTTATCTTTAAATTTTACACATTTATTCTAGTTAGTTTTTTAATTTAAAAAATTGATAGGTTAATTTATGGATTTTGTAAACGTTGGACACGTGGTCCTAAGTAGTCTTTGAACGTTTATAATATTATCCTAAGTAGTCTTGAATAATCTAACTATTTCTTCTTGGGACATGGGTAAAGACTAACGAGTATACAATGTTTACAAAGTTCAGGATTAACCTGTCAATTTTTTAAGTTGATGGATCAACTAGGGCACTGAAACACCCTAGCTAGCTAGTCTACGCTTAAGTCGCAAACTTGCTTACTAAGTTGTTATCTGCTTTGGTTGGGATAGTACTTAGTCCCAATTAAATGTTTGAAAGTATAGTTACTTAGAAAATACAGACCGATTTTAAACTTTATTTTATATACCTTATGGTATAAAGTAGAGTCTTGTATTCGTAGAACATGTAATGCGAATAGTAACGTAACATGTTTAATTGACATTAGAAGGGATAACAGCAAGTAAACCTAGTACCAACCATTGGTCCATATCATATATTCACAACCAGATACACATGTACTATTATAGCTGTCACGTACAAGTATTTAACACAAAAGTAGTACTGTCACATA
>QANU01033273.1:257895-320894 GCA_003254905.1 Nissolia schottii
TGTTTATCCAGCGAGATTTTGCTAAGGAAAGAACGGAATGTTACAGGCACAGCTGTAAAGTTCAAGGACTAAATATGGTATTAACCCAAAAAAATAATAAGTGTTAAAATATAATTTAAAAAAATAATTTTCTTAAAATAAGATAAAATGTCACTTTTTTTAAGTTTCGAATGTTTTACTTCAAAAAAAAAAGTGAAAGAAAGTTTGGTTTTTAGTAAAATTATCTGATAATTGTAAATTAAACCTCTTAAAAAAACTATACTTAATAATATAATTATAATAAGTAATTTTTTAAATCAATCCAAACAAGCCCTTAGCCCACTATAGTGTCGTGAACCATAATTTGAATCTCACTTAAGAGAATCATTCATATTTAAATGTCTCATAATATTTTGACATAATTTGTTTCTGTAATGTATTCGAACATAATTGTCTTTGATAAAATTTTGGTTTCCTAAGATGCCTAGAGGAGGCTGGTCTCCCAAATAACTTTATTTCATTTCCACCCCCACCATGAATACGAATTTGGGTAGCAATGATTAAAGGACAAAAAATTCTTTCCACATGTGTCAAGTCCACTTGGTTCTCCAATAAAATGATACATATAAAAAACCAAAATCTAACGATAAAATAATATAATTTTCAATAAGAGAATTTAATTTTCATGCTTCACAGTATAAAATGATTTTATACTACCATTCAATTAAACGTTATTATATATTAGACTTTTAAGATAATTAATATAACAGTTAAACATTTATATTAATGTGAAAACACATAATTAAATGGTTGTATATAATTTATTTACTTTGACATATACTGTAAATACAATCTTAGAAGAATTTTACACATCGATATTACTGAGAGTAATTTTAATGGATTTATTTTTATTCTTTTACTAGTTTTTATTCTTTAACGGATTGTATATATGTTACTATTTATTTGCACTCACTAACTATTATTATTTTCCTTAAGTAAAATTTTAAATTAGAGTCTTATAAATAAATAAAAATTAACTAGATTCTAATTGTAATTCATCACACTTGTGGAAAAACTTACTCCTTAACACCTAACCAAACATTTTATAAAAAAAAAACCTTGTAAATTGATAAAGAATAAAAATCAAATCCTTTGTAACAAGATAATATTACTCGTCGTCGCACGTTGGCCTAGCTCCATTATGGTTTTTGTGTTTCATCATGTAGCACAGTTTTCTGCCTCTATCGAGTTACTATTTCCGTTGTTGTCAAGTCTATCTATCCTTATCAGGGTGTGTCTTTCACTGAAGGTGTTATGGAGGACGAAAGGAAGGGGAACGAAGAAGGGAGTGAGGAGGTCAAAAGATACACTGAGGAAGAGGATCCACGTACTGAAGAGGAAGAGGATGATGCATACAATATTTTGATCGTTGACGATAAGGATGTCCAGGAGGGAGGTGGTGGACGTGACAAGAGTATTGTTGGGAAGTTGATTATGTTAAAGTTCATTAATCGCATTAGTATTTAGATGGCTTTACGTAAAATCTAGGCAAATCCCAAGGGTTTCAAGGTGGAGGAAGTGGTAGAAAACACTTTCTAGTTTTTCTTTGAGGAGGAGGCTGACATGAACAAGGTGATTTGTGGTACTCCATGGATATACTAGAATTCATGGCTCTTCTTACATAAGTGGGAGCAGGAAGTGGCTTTGGAGGCTTAAAATTTCTCTACCGTTAAAGTTTGGGTGCCATTTTGGGGATTGCCTCCGCACTTTAGAACCAAACACATAAGGTCGAGATTGGGCGCAGACATTGGGAAAGTGCTTGAATCTAATCTGTTTGATATGTCGGGAAGCCAAGGGGTGATCATCAAGGCGCTGATAGAAATCAAAGTTAACTCGGCGATCAAGAGGAAAGAAAGGTGGGGAGCAAAAAGGATGGGCTCTGTCTGGTGAAGTACAAATATGATAAGCTAGTGCAATTCTGTTACTATTGTGGATCCCTATAACATGATGATAAATTCTGCGAGCGACTCGTGCTTGATAAGGAGAAGAGATGTGTGAAGGAATGTACTCGGGGGCTTTCAAAAAATGAGTCATTGATAGAGGGATTTTATTTGACACTTTTATACTCCATAATTGAGCATTGCAACCTAAAATTATGTGATTTTGATGGCTAATTAATAAGATTCGCATAATTGCCCTTTAACGAGCACAATTGAGAAAACTATAGTTTAAGCATCATTTTTAAATAATTTATAATTGTCTCGAGCAACCTATGTGTTTAACATATTGTGTTTGAGTTGGTAGAATCACAGGTAATCGAGTGTTGATGTAAGAAAGGGAGCAAAAGGATCAAGTAATGGAAGAAAAGAGCCAAATTAAGATTCTGGAAGACATCTTGCACGACACATGACTTCATGTCACGTTCGAGTTCTGCCGTTTTCGACTCGCTTTCTTTGTTAATTTAATTCAGGTTTTCATTATTTTCGAATTCTGTTTCTTCGCTTTTATCTTGTTCATTTATTTATTATGANTATTCACAACCAGATACACATGTACTATTATAGCTGTCACGTACAAGTATTTAACACAAAAGTAGTACTGTCACATAGAATCTACTAAGTACAAGCCTACTCTTCGGCCCTTTCCTCTGGGTATTGCTCCTCCTCGTTCTGTCCGACTTCTTGCTCCGCTTCGAACCCTGGAGTCATGAATAAGTGGGGTGAGAACATAGCGCTCTCAGTGGGAAACCATGGGATCTGGGTATTTCTTTTCTCATTTATGATCCAGGCCGCTCAGGGATCTCTAAGTGTTACAGTTATACTAAGCCCTACTAGTTATTAATGTCCTTACTAAGTCTGAGCAGCTTTATCTATATTGCTAGGTGACTGGGAAACCTACACTTTCATTAACTATGTCATTTGTTTTCTAATCTAACTCCTAAATCATATACTGTCACATAGTTCAAGTAGCTATATTACTATAAGAATCTCATTTTTTTTTTAAAACTGGTATAAGCTTCAGCTAGCATCCACTTATACATATGCTCTACAAGGCTGGCCTTATAAGCATATTCGCCCTCGTCCCTTATAGCGGTGGCCACACGGCTATAACCACGCTTACAGCCCGCATCGTGGTGACCAGGTAGCGCCTCACCTGAAGGGTCATGACCCTGAATAATCGCCAACCACGACCGAGGTTACCACCCTTTGATGGCGTTGGGGTCAGACCTTTGACTCGACCGGGACTTAGACCTTCCCCAAAAACCGAGCCTATGCCCTTTTAGAGGGGGTTTTCTCTCATCATCATCATGTGCACAGCTCATATATAATAAACACAGTTCATCATCATCTTAAAGCATATATATATATATATATAGAAATTACAACTCAATGTCTCATGTCATCATCTTCATCATATATCACTTCATATAGCATATAAGCTCACATAACTCATAACATCAACCATATAATATTGATAACTCTCCATAATCCATAGCATCAATCATATAAGAAACATAATCTCATACTCAAACATTTCTTAAACCTAACAAACGTAAGTCTAGCGACTAGCAAAACAGTCGTCTGGTTTCTGTCAGAAATTAGCTATCATAAACCGGAGGGGTCCAAGACCTTACCCCAAGGTTCTTGATAGTCCTAAGATCATTTCTCATGTTTAAAAACCCAAATTCTGACCTCAGCATCACGAAATTCCAATTCTACCCTTTCTCCCAAAATTACCATTTCGCCCCCCGTAAACGCCCTGTTTTCTTTGGAATTTTTATTCTCAAAAACCCGAGGGACTCAAGACTTGCCCTTAAGGTTTTTGATAGTTCTAAACCCATATTTTCTGAAAACAAACCCAGTTTTTCAGCTCAAACACGTGAAATTCCCGTTTTGCCCTTTGTCGTAAAAACCCCGTTTTCTGCCTGTTTGCTGAGAAATTCATCGGGGACTCCAAAAATCATAAAACTTGACATCCCCGCTCAAAATTTCGTGTAGAATCCAAAAATAACATTAGTTTTTCATGATAAAAATCTCAGCATACAGTTCCCAACTAAACCATGTCATATGCCTATGTCGGTCTTAAGCTTTCCTAAGTTCTGGCAGAATCACAGACAACAACAACAGATCCAGACAATCATCAACAACATATATATATATATATATATATCAAAGTTCTATAAAAAGCATCCTAACCACATGTATTTCTAATATAAAACATTAGGGGTGAACACGGGTCGTACCCAACCCGCCGATCCGCCAAATCCGACCCAATCCGACCCGCGCGGGTCGGGTTCGGCGGGTCGGCCCCGCCAAATCCGTTCACTAAGACGGGTCGAGTCTCGGATTCAAATTCTTGAATCCGACCCGACCCGCCTACCCGCCTACCCGCCACATATATTATTATTATTATTATTATTTACCTACTCCTTTCCTCTTCCTTTCCTATCTTATTTCTATTTAATTCACTTCACTTCACGCACAGCACACTGCCACGCCCCCCTCACCGCCTTCCCTTCCCGTCCACCTCCTCACCTTCCTCGCCGCCGTCCGCCTCCTCCCGTTCCTCGCCGCCGTCCGCGACCCATCCTCTCCCTCTTCCTCCTCCTCGGTTTCCTTCTGATCTCCTCTCATCCTCATCTCTCGCACAGCACACTCACAGCCTTCCCTTCCCATTCGTCTTCCACCTTCCTCGCCGCCGTCCGGCTCCTCACCTTCCTCGCCTCTCTCCGCGACCCATCCTCTCCCTCTTCCTCCTCCTCGGGTTCCTTCTCTCCTCTCATCTTCATCTCTCAGATCCCATTTCCCCCAAATCAACAAAACATAAATCTCTAATCTCTGCCGCCATCGCCGTTCGTCCTCGCCCCCGTCCCCTCCGCGCCTTCGCGGCTTCGCCCCTGTCCCTTCCGCGCCGCCTTCGCCTCCGCGCCTTCGCGGCTTCGCCTTTTACCCCCGCAGCAACCCCTAATTTTGCTGTTCTCTGTGTGTGTGAGAGAGAGAGAGAGAGACTCTGTGTGTGTGGGCTGTGTGTGGGCCTGTGTTTGTGGGGGCAGGCTGTGGGGTTGGGCTGTGTTGCTGTGGTTTTTTTTTTTTTAAAAAAGGAGGGCGGGTCACCCGCCGACCCGCCAAAACCTACCCGACCCGGGCGGGTGGCGGGTCTGGCGGGTACCCATAAAAAAATTGCATTTTTTACCCGACCCGACCCGCCCGCCGGACGTCGGGTCGGGTCTGTGACACGGGCGGGTCCTACCCGACCCGACCCGTGTGCACCCCTATAAAACATAGCTCAACACATCCTAAATCACATAGACAGTGATTATGTCGGTTTACCTACGTTTATGCACTTGCTGCAGCCAGTTTGTGCAGAATCCCGCTTTGCTTGGTTATACCCAAGCTCTTAACCCTAGAATATATGTATAAGAGAGTCCTCCAAGATGCTAGAAGAATTTGTGAGGTTAGGGTTTAGGAAGCTTAAGTTAGGTCTTGTGAGGAAAAGTCTCCAGGTTAAGGTTTTTGGACAGTAAAACGATTGAATGTGAAATTGGGCAGAGTTTGGCCAAGATTTCCAATTTTTTCCCTCAAATTCTGATTTTGGGAGGTATTTGTAGGCCTTGGGCTGAAATTTGCCTTCCCAAAATGCCCTTGGGCATAATTTACCAAAATACTCTTGTTTATGTCATGCATAGCCTAATCACCACCATGAGTCATCTTTGACTCTTTGACTAGGCCATTTGGCCCTCCTCCTAACCGTGCATGGCTTTGTGTCTTGGCCACTTTTTGTGGCCAAGAATTAACGGGCTCCGGCAGATCAATTTTGATCAGGTTTTTCTCGTTTTCGGTCCCAGTACTTCGCGTACTGCTGTTCTAAAAATATTCTGATCATGTCCTTGTGATCTCCTAATCTTTCTAAAGGTTAATCTAGGTTCATTTAAGGTATTTGTGGATTCTTATATATAGACGTACCCCCTTTACGGATACTTTAGACGCACGGTTATGCTATGGCGACAATAAGTGTTCGTTCTAGTGTCTGTAGAATTTTAAGAAAACGACTAGGATTTTTCCTACAGAAAATTTTAATCCCAATAGTTCCTAATTCCAATGGTTCAACCACACATATATATCTCTACGTGTTTATCCAGCGAGATTTTGCTAAGGAAAGAACGGAATGTTACAGGCACAGCTGTAAAGTTCAAGGACTAAATATGGTATTAACCCAAAAAAATAATAAGTGTTAAAATATAATTTAAAAAAATAATTTTCTTAAAATAAGATAAAATGTCACTTTTTTTAAGTTTCGAATGTTTTACTTCAAAAAAAAAGTGAAAGAAAGTTTGGTTTTTAGTAAAATTATCTGATAATTGTAAATTAAACCTCTTAAAAAAACTATACTTAATAATATAATTATAATAAGTAATTTTTTAAATCAATCCAAACAAGCCCTTAGCCCACTATAGTGTCGTGAACCATAATTTGAATCTCACTTAAGAGAATCATTCATATTTAAATGTCTCATAATATTTTGACATAATTTGTTTCTGTAATGTATTCGAACATAATTGTCTTTGATAAAATTTTGGTTTCCTAAGATGCCTAGAGGAGGCTGGTCTCCCAAATAACTTTATTTCATTTCCACCCCCACCATGAATACGAATTTGGGTAGCAATGATTAAAGGACAAAAAATTCTTTCCACATGTGTCAAGTCCACTTGGTTCTCCAATAAAATGATACATATAAAAAACCAAAATCTAACGATAAAATAATATAATTTTCAATAAGAGAATTTAATTTTCATGCTTCACAGTATAAAATGATTTTATACTACCATTCAATTAAACGTTATTATATATTAGACTTTTAAGATAATTAATATAACAGTTAAACATTTATATTAATGTGAAAACACATAATTAAATGGTTGTATATAATTTATTTACTTTGACATATACTGTAAATACAATCTTAGAAGAATTTTACACATCGATATTACTGAGAGTAATTTTAATGGATTTATTTTTATTCTTTTACTAGTTTTTATTCTTTAACGGATTGTATATATGTTACTATTTATTTGCACTCACTAACTATTATTATTTTCCTTAAGTAAAATTTTAAATTAGAGTCTTATAAATAAATAAAAATTAACTAGATTCTAATTGTAATTCATCACACTTGTGGAAAAACTTACTCCTTAACACCTAACCAAACATTTTATAAAAAAAAAACCTTGTAAATTGATAAAGAATAAAAATCAAATCCTTTGTAACAAGATAATATTACTCGTCGTCGCACGTTGGCCTAGCTCCATTATGGTTTTTGTGTTTCATCATGTAGCACAGTTTTCTGCCTCTATCGAGTTACTATTTCCGTTGTTGTCAAGTCTATCTATCCTTATCAGGGTGTGTCTTTCACTGAAGGTGTTATGGAGGACGAAAGGAAGGGGAACGAAGAAGGGAGTGAGGAGGTCAAAAGATACACTGAGGAAGAGGATCCACGTACTGAAGAGGAAGAGGATGATGCATACAATATTTTGATCGTTGACGATAAGGATGTCCAGGAGGGAGGTGGTGGACGTGACAAGAGTATTGTTGGGAAGTTGATTATGTTAAAGTTCATTAATCGCATTAGTATTTAGATGGCTTTACGTAAAATCTAGGCAAATCCCAAGGGTTTCAAGGTGGAGGAAGTGGTAGAAAACACTTTCTAGTTTTTCTTTGAGGAGGAGGCTGACATGAACAAGGTGATTTGTGGTACTCCATGGATATACTAGAATTCATGGCTCTTCTTACATAAGTGGGAGCAGGAAGTGGCTTTGGAGGCTTAAAATTTCTCTACCGTTAAAGTTTGGGTGCCATTTTGGGGATTGCCTCCGCACTTTAGAACCAAACACATAAGGTCGAGATTGGGCGCAGACATTGGGAAAGTGCTTGAATCTAATCTGTTTGATATGTCGGGAAGCCAAGGCGTGATCATCAAGGCGCTGATAGAAATCAAAGTTAACTCGGCGATCAAGAGGAAAGAAAGGTGGGGAGCAAAAAGGATGGGCTATGTCTGGTGAAGTACAAATATGATAAGCTAGTGCAATTCTGTTACTATTGTGGATCCCTATAACATGATGATAAATTCTGCGAGCGACTCGTGCTTGATAAGGAGAAGAGATGTGTGAAGGAATGTACTCGGGGGCTTTCAAAAAATGAGTCATTGATAGAGGGATTTTATTTGACACTTTTATACTCCATAATTGAGCATTGCAACCTAAAATTATGTGATTTTGATGGCTAATTAATAAGATTCGCATAATTGCCCTTTAACGAGCACAATTGAGAAAACTATAGTTTAAGCATCATTTTTAAATAATTTATAATTGTCTCGAGCAACCTATGTGTTTAACATATTGTGTTTGAGTTGGTAGAATCACAGGTAATCGAGTGTTGATGTAAGAAAGGGAGCAAAAGGATCAAGTAATGGAAGAAAAGAGCCAAATTAAGATTCTGGAAGACATCTTGCACGACACATGACTTCATGTCACGTTCGAGTTCTGCCGTTTTCGACTCGCTTTCTTTGTTAATTTAATTCAGGTTTTCATTATTTTCGAATTCTGTTTCTTCGCTTTTATCTTGTTCATTTATTTATTATGAGCTTTTATCCTCCACCCATGGAGGATTAATTTTCCTAATATCTTGCATGCGGTAACTCTAGATTAGGATTAATTAGAGGCTCGGTGCTTAATGTTTATTCATATGTTGTTTCGCTCCTAATTGGTAATATAGTGATTGCATGTTATTAGTTAGTTTTAATTCTAGATTAATAGATCTTAACAATTGTAGGATTTATTGATTGAGGATTTGGAGACTTTTCGGAGAACTAATTAGATCTAATTAGGTTGTGCAATTGATGCTTGGGGGATTGACGATTGTAGTCTCTTAAGTGAATTGTGTGTTAGAGATTTCAACTAACAACAACATCGCCCTTATGCATAATTGATGAGAAACCAATGACAATTAATCCTTGATCTAGAAATGTCGTATTCAGGATATTGCTTTTTATCATTATTGAATTACTTTCGTTTCGCTTTATTTTTATTTATATTCATCAATCCAAACCCCCATTTTTTAATTGTAATTATAATTGTAATTGGCTTGGAAATTGCTTTCTTAGAGACGACCTAGGTTAGCCCATATACTACCTTTTTGTGGTTAATTTAGTTTTATAAATTATTATTTGCTCACATGCTGAAATTAACGACGTTTTGGTGTGTGTCAAATTTGGTGCCATTGCTGGGAAAGCAATTTAACCAATTCTTTTTTCTTTCTTTTTCTTTTTATCATTTGATTTTTGTAAATTCTTTATTTTCTTGCTTTTGTTCTTTTCTTTCAAAAAATTTAAAAAAAAAGGAAAAAAACAGTTTTGTTTTCATTTAATTTTGTCCCTAAAATGTATTGCCATGTACTCTAACAATTTTTCTAGCTCGCAGTGGTCTAGTGTTCCTTGCTTTTCAGGTAATGGAGCAGATTTTGACAGTTTTAAGCAGAGGCATGAACTAAGACTGGAGGAAGTGTGGAGGTTGCCCAGGGAAATAAGTCGGAGGGCGTTGCAGACCTTGCAATGCCACATTGTCGAGTTGTTTGAACAACAAAGGGAGGACTACTTGTGACAATGTGGGATGGTGACTTTACTGTCCTACCCTTACCAACCATACCCTGAGCCTTCCCCTTCCCCCCGCCCAACCGATGCATACCATTACTAACCACCACCACTTGAACTTCACCATACCCACATGACTTAATATCCACCACATTCCTACTCACTAGAGTCCATGGATTACCCATCGACATTGACACCCTCTTACTAACCTCCTCTCTACCAGCAACAAACTCAACGGCTTCCTGCCTGATTTCTTAATTCTGAAACAACAGCGATGCATAAGTTAATGAAAATAATGAAAGAGATCATGTAGGAGTCCGAGAGAGTGCTGTGGAGGGACAAGGAGTTGCTTGCAGATTTGCAAGAGTTGAGAGATGAGATAAATCAATTGAAAGAAACCATGGGTGCATCTAGTGGGCATGAAGAGGACAGTCACTAGGATAATGAGGTTGTGTGTAACNCGTTAATTTAATTCAGGTTTTCATTATTTTCTAATTCTGTTTCTTCGCTTTTATCTTGTTCATTTATTTATTATGAGATTTTATCCTCCACCCATGGAGGAGTAATTTTCCTAATATCTTGCATGCGGTAACTCTAGATTAGGATTAATTAGAGGCTTGGTGCTTAACGTTTATTCATATGTTGTTTCGCTCCTAATTGGTAATATAGCGATTGCATGTTATTAGTTAGTTTTAATTCTAGATTAATAGATATTAACAATCGTAGGATTTATTGATTTAGGATTTGGAGACTTTTTGGAGAACTAATTAGATCTAATTAGGTTGTGCAATTGATGCTTGGGGATTGACGATTATAGTCTCTTAAGTGAATTGTGTTAGAGATTTCAACTAACAACAACATCCCCCCTATGAATAATTGATGAGGAACCAATGACAATTAATCCTTGATCTAGAAATGCCGTATTCAGGATATTGCTTTTTATCATTATTGAATTACTTTCGTTTCGCTTTATTTTTATTTATATTCATCAATCCAAACCCCCATTTTTTAATTGTAATTATAATTGTAATTGGCTTGGAAATTGCTTTCTTAGAGACGACCTAGGTTCGCCCATATACTACCTTTTTGGGGTTAATTTAGTTTTATAAATTATTATTTGCTCACACGCTGAAATTAACGACGTTTTGGTGTGTGTCAAATTTGGCGCCATTGCTGGGGAAGCAATTTAACCAATTCTTTTTTCTTTCTTTTTTATTTCTTTTTCTGTTTATCATTTGATTTTTGTAAATTCTTTATTTTCTTGCTTTTGTTCTTTTCTTTCAAAAAATTTAAAAAAGGGAAAAAAATAGTTTTGTTTTCATTTAATTTTGTCCCTAAAATGTATTGTCATGTACTCTACCAATTTTTCTAGCTCGCAGTGGTCTAGTGTTCCTTGCTTTTCAGGTAATGGAGCAGATTTTGACAGTTTTAAGCAGAGGCATGAATTAAGACTGGAGGAAGTGTGGAGGTTGCCCAGGGAAATAAGTCGAAGGGCGTTGCAGACCTTGCAATGCCACATCGCCGAGTTGTTTGAACAACAAAGGGAGGACTACTTGTGACAATGTGGGATGGTGACTTTACTGTCCTACCCTTACCAACCATACCCTGAGCCTTCCCCTTCCCCCCGCCCAACCGATGCATACCATTACTAACCACCACCACTTGAACTTCACCATACCCACATGACTTAATATCCACCACATTCCTACTCACTAGAGTCCATGGATTACCCATCGACATTCACACCCTCTTACTAACCTCCTCTCTACCAGCAACAAGCTCAACGACTTCCTGCCCCATTTCTTAATTCTGAAACAACAGCGATGCATGAGTTAATGAAAATAAAGAAAGAGATAATGTAGGAGTCCGAGAGATTGGTGTGGAGGGACGAGGAGTTGCTTGCAGATTTGCAAGAGTTGAGAGATGAGATAAATCAATTGAAAGAAACCATGGTTGCATCTAGTGGGCATGAAGAGGACAGTCACTAGGATAATGAGGTTGTGTGTAACTACCTATCATTTGACATCATCAATGGTGGTGGGCCTTCAGAGGTTTTGGTAGAAGAGCCACCACAGTTCATCATTCTTGATGATGAATCCAATATAGAGGTCGTGTTTAAAAAGCCACAATCGAAGGAAGAAGCGCATAGCATTTGTGTTATTCCTGGTATGGTTGAGGTGCTAGTTGAGCATGTTTTGCTGCCTAAATTCCCCCCATCTATTCCATTACTCCCATCATCCCCTCTCCTAGCCTATTGGTTACCGCCACTCGAGTTGCACTTTGAGGCACATGTTCCTCTCCTTGGACCATGTGAGTATGCTCACTTGGTGACTAATGGCTAATTGAGGGCCTTATGTGAAGGGCTTGGAGACTTTCTTGCTGCTACTAGGGGAGGTTAGACCATGTACAGGGACTGTTTAAGAAGCCTCCTAGTGGGAACCTTCATCCACTAGCAATTGGAGTAATTAACTACTGGACTAAGCCAAGGCGAAGCCTCAAGGCTTGAAGGCATCGTTAGAAGATTACAACGCTTGGCTTCCAAAAGAAACATGGCTTCCAGGGCCATGACATGACTTACATGGTGTGGGATCCCGATGGGGGCCACCGTAGCAAACTTTGGTAGATGTTTCTAGACCAATTCAAACATGATCCTCCATGAGATGGTCGTCAATCGTCCAACTTAAGGGCACTAAACAAAAGTGATAGGTGGGAGATAACCCACCGTTTGTAAGTTTTTCTTCCTTACTCTTTTATTTGTTTTAATCCTTTATTTTTATTTCTGCCCTGTCTTATGCACTGAGGCCTATGCACTTCTTTAAGTGTGGGGTGGGAAGGTTTGGTATGTTTAGGATAGTGGGTTTAACTGTGCATGATTATGGAAATTCATCAATAATGGATAATTTAGACTAGCTGATGATTAATTTGTGCAATGTGAAATGTTGTGTTTGATTATGTATTCATGACATTATGTTTGATTGAGCATTTTATAGATCTTGGCATGTTTTAATTGATTGGATGATGTTACCTGGTAAGCTTTTGAGCTTTTAATCGGATGGCAACACTACATGCCATTCCTTTCTTTGTTGTGTGTACACTTGCTAGTGTTCAAGTCTAAAACTTGGTTGATTCTCTGCATTGCATTTTTACCTTTATATATGACATGTGACATGATTGAGGCATTCCTTGTGTATTTAGCTTACATATCCATACTAGTCTACCTTGAACATTTGATCTTTGTCAGCCCCTTTGAGCCTTGTAGCCTTTTATTGAATAATTAGCACAATACAAGCTGATAAACCGAGAAAAACCATGATACACCTAGCTTTAGGGCTTAAGAGAATTGTGGTACATTTGTTCATAAGTGCTAAGCAACAAATGTGGGGTTACATGAAGACATGTAACATTCAAAGTAGGGGGAGAATGACCACAATTGCTCCTATTGGTTAGAAAATCTATAAAAGTGTCTGTACAAAAAATGTTGAGGCAACTAATCTACAAATCAACCAATTAGGAGCACCGACAGAAACTCTCCCCTGAGCTAATGGGTAAGTGGTGACAAGATTCCCAAGAACGGTTGAAAAAAAAGTGTGTTGAAAAAAAATAAATGAAAAAAATGAATAGAAAAGAAAAAAGTGAATAAAAGTGTTTGGAAATTTGTCACCAGGCTAATTGAAGAAAAAAGAGAAGTTAGTGGAGATAAAGGTCCTTGCACCATCGGTAAGCACATATATCATTGATTCTACTAAGTCTTAGGCTTTAGGTCACTGGCCATCTGATATCCCACCTTGACCTTGGCCCCATTACAACCCTTAAAAAGACCTCTTGACGCATGTTAGATATATTTGGTGATATATGATGCTTGGAAGAAAGTCAAGCCTATGGAGGCGACTCTAGTATAGTGTTTGAGAGAGCATTGATGAACCTCGACACACGCCAAAACGTCGTTAATTTCAGTGCGCGATCAAATAATAATTTATAAAACTAAGAAGACCCCAAAAACGTAGTATAGGAGCTAACCTAGGTCATCTCTAAGGAAGCAATTTCCAAGCCAATTATAATTACAATTAAAAAGGGGGGTTTTTGGATTAATGAATATAAATAAAAACAAAGCAAAATGAAAATAAGTCAACAATGATAAAAGGTAATATCCTGCATACGACGTTTTTAGATCAATGATTAATTGTCATTGGTTCCTAATTAATTATTCATAAAAGGGGTTGTTGTTTATTAGTTGAAATCTCTAACTAATGCGCAATTCACTACGATATTTAATCCCCTAAGCATTTATCAATACATGATTTAAAACTAAGATCTCAGCATTTAAAACCCATATCAATTATGTTCCAATTGCACAACCTAATTAAATCTAATTAGTTCCCTAAAAAGTTCCCAAATCCTAAATCAATAAATCCTACAATCATCAAGATCTATCAACCTAGAATTAACCCTAACCAATAACATGCGATTGCTATATTACTAATTAGGGGCGAAATGAAATACCCTAGCTAACGGCATACGCTTGAGTTGTACGCAAGCTCACTAGGTTGTTTACTACCTGGTGGGAATACCTTAGTCCATTGTTACCTTTCGAAAATAGTTGCTTACGAAAATAGGGACCGATTTTAAACTTTTCATTTGCATTGAATAATTACTAAAGTAGAGCCATGCGTCGGAAAGAAAAAGTATCACAAGTGGTAAAGCCTTTGGGCTTAGCGGATAGCAGTTGAATAATAATAAAGCATGAGATATACATTCAGTTGGTCCATCATACAAAGTCACATAGTTATATTTACAATAAGTAAGGTACAAATAACATATACATAATCCAAAATACATAATATCAAAATGCAAGGGCTACTGGAACACTACTCAGCATGCCCTTAATCAAAATAATCCTGGCATCCAGCTAGCTCTGGGTCCATATCTCGTCACGACCGCTCACGGCTCCTCGGGCGGTTAGTCGGCATCCTCGAAATACGAGTCGTCATAGGTTCCTAAAGTCATAAGGTAGTGGGAGTGAGAACGGTAGGTTCTCAGTGGAAATAACTTTAGTTCCTGTATCTCGTGTTACATTAGGTCGGACTTCAGGCCGCTCAGAGATTTCTACGTGAACATGAATACTAAACATCCTACTGATTATTATCTGGCCTAAGGTTCTGAACGGCTTTATCTACGTTACTAATTGATAGGGGAACTACTCTTGCTTACTAAGTTCTCGTGCTTATTAACATTACGTATACATACATAGCCGTCTCGAGCGTTCTCTTGACGGTAATTACAGAATATCAGATACATATATTTCATATACTCATGCACAACAGAATGAACATGCTTTTGGAATATATGTTATTCCCACCGTAGTAGTGCCCTCTTTCGACAGTACTACGACGGAATAACCTCGCACCCCCAGGTAGGCCCTCTTTCGACCTTCCTGCGGTGGGCTTCCACTTGCCGCGTGTCCTCTCTCGACCCCTCGGCAGTGGACGGATGTTGTACCCCCACCTAGCATTGCCCTCTTCCGACCGTGCTAGGCGTGATAACCGCATACCTCCAGGTATGCCATATCGACACCACCTGTGGCGGGCTTCCAACTTTAGTATGTCCCTATGACCTACTGAAGTGGGATCGTTTGGCTCTCGTGATTACGGCCTTTCTCAAAATTTTTCAACATTTCAGTTCATACAGCATTTTCAGCATTTCTTTCTGTACAACATTTCATCACTTGTTTCTCTTTTCAGTACCTACAGCATGATATGACTTGTTCCCTATGGTTCAATTCATAATCTTTGCTTATTGTAGAGTTACTTCTAGTCCTCTCAGAATCATCTTATCATGTTGCATGAAATGCTAACAGATTATTTCACATACTGCACTTACATCAATTACCAATTACAGTTAAATCATTGATTGTTAGACTATGTGCCTCAAAACAGTATCCATAACAAAGTTAGGTCTTAGACCGCTCAGCGGTACCCTAGGGTCGCTCAGCGGTATGAGCCCGATCGCTCAGCGATGACTTGGGGCCGCTCAGCGGTACACTCCGCTCAGCGGTACCAAGGGCCGTTCAGCGGTCACTGGCAAAACTTAAAACCGAATTGCTTATTTTCTTTCCTTTATCTTCCCCTTTGCTCATGGTTACTCCTTGAAGTTTTTACACATATTCTAACTATCAAAACCTATCTAATCCAGGTCACAGAACCCTTCAGAATCATCTCCCTATCCTAACCAAAGTTCTAAACTACCTAAGCATGCATATAAACATCAAGACATACACACACATAAACACATACATCCACCAAATATGTGAGTAAACTAGAGTTACCCACTTCTTAAGAGGCTAATTCGGTGGTGAGGAAGAGGTAGGAGAGCTGTCCTCCAAGCCTAGAGTGTGATCCAAGCTTTCTGGTGAAGTTTCTGCAGCATTCACGGAGCACACGGACAGAGTTTTGACTAGGTGAGAATTTTTATAAGAATTTTCTGGTTATGGGGGTGGCTATTTATAGCCAAGAAGCTGCCCCCTGAATTTACCTTTTTACCCCTATGAAAATTACAATTTTGCCCTTTTTATTTTCTTTAAAAATTAATTAATTCAAATGATAATCTAAATGTCCCATCAATGAATAGTAAATTAGATTTTAAATTATTTTCCTTGCCATCTGAATTAATCACGTGGGCTGCCCAAAATTTTGACTTCTCCCGGTTCCGTTTTCGCTCGTGTTTTATCGCTCGCAGTGTCGGTGCGTCGCACACGGTCGTCCGAAAAATATTCCGCTTGTACCGTCGCGATCCTCTAATTTTACCGGTCATGGGAATATCAATGCTTTAAGGCATTTGTGAATTTTTCTCCGAAGGAGTATTTTTCACAGATACCTTTAACACGTCATCGAGCCCTGATGACCGTAGACCGCTGTTCCGCTCGTAATTTCGTCACTTCCCGACCGTCCCAATGGGATCGTGGGATTATCCTAAGGTGTTTAAAACCTTTCCCTGGTACCGGTTGGGCTTCCAGAGACTTAAAAACGGAACCGTTTTAGTGTCTGCGGAATCGTCCGAAACTCCGCAGAACTCCGTTTAACGGTCAGTTTAATCTCATCATCCGATTTTGAGGGTCAGTAGGAATCAATTGAGTGTCATCCAACTTGGCCAAAACCAAACAGAATAATTCCTACAGACTTCCACACATTTACTCTTACCCAAGGTTCTATGAGCAGTTATTCGGCGAAACTCTTACTATGAAAAGAGCGGGATGTTACACGAAACAAATCATGAATAAACATTAAGCACAAAACCTCAAATTAATCCTAATCTAGAGTTATCGCATGCAAGATATTAAGAAACTACCCCTCCATAGATGGAAGATAAAGGCTCATAATAAAATAAAATAAGAAGAGAGTAGAAAATAACGGAGAATTAAAATAACAAAACTTGAATAAGAGAACGAAAGAAATTCACAAATAGTAGGGAGCTTGCGTTGTCAATGCGAGCGCTCCAACAATCCTTGAAGAACTAATACCTAAGCACTATTAACATAAACCTAAAGTGCATAAAACCTTTTTTTCCTTGTTTATTCTCACTTGAAATCTCTTGATTCTATTTTGCCAAGGACAAAGTCTTAACCTTACTCAATTAGAATCTTATAGCCGAATTCATGCTAGTGTTTATTTACTCTGAACTCTCTTTTTCTTAACTTAAAATCTTACTCAAACTCCTTAAAGTCTACATGCACAAAACAAAAACCTAAGCTTGCTAAATTTTCTATTGAAAACCGAATTCTCTCATAGTGTATAGGAAACCTCAAGACTTAAATTTCTTAGTCAAATTCTCACCAATTCTTCTCAAACTCTCTTGTCTTAAAACATCCCTGAAAATACAGTCCACAATTTAGTTTTCTTAGAAACATAAATCACAAATCATAACTAAGGCAAAATATCACAATACATGGAAAACCAAGCCACTTAAGTAGTGGTGTTTCGGATTACCCACGTCAAGCAAACTTGATGAAAACTTGGCTACTTAGAGGAATCTGCTTGGATGGCTTTGGTAAGGCTCCAAAGCTTGCATACAAGGCCCTCCTAAAGGTGATGATGATGGCAGTTTTGATGATGGACTCGGAGCAACCTTGGCTTGACTTTGCTTCCTCCTTGGCCTAGCTTTGCTTGCCCCTTTGCCTAGCTTGCATGCATTGCTTGCTTGACTTGTTGATGGATGATGATTTGCTATATCTTGCCACGGTTTTCTCAAGGAAAACTTGAGTGAAAATGATGAGATGAGGTCAGTTTTGGCAATGAAAGAAAAGCAAGAGGAGTAACCACGGTTGCTTTGTGATTTTGCAAGAACAAGAAAGAAAATAAACAAGAAAGGAACCGAGTAAGTAAATGGACGGAGAGCTTGGTTTGTTCATGATTTGTAGCAAGGAAATAAAAGTAAAGTGAAGGAAGCATGAGAGCCTATGCTTCGGTTTTGCTTGCAAAAGAAAACAAAAAAGTGAAACTTAGAAGGAAGCAAAGAAACCATGTAACTAGCACAAGCATGCTACGACTCTTGCTTGTTTAATGTATAAGAAATGAATTGACAAGAGAATGAGGATATACGGCCAAGGAGAACTCAATTTTGCTGAGCCAATTTTGAAGAAATTAATTTAAATAAAATTGGAAGAAAACAAAGAAGTACGCCCGTTGCCACTTGGCATTATGCGTGCTAATTGCTTGTAGTTTGTAGAGTGCGCGCGCTTGCTTTAGCCTTCAGTATTTTTTGGTTACAAAATCAAGGTAAAACCACGTATTGAAACCCTAACATTTAGTTAAGAGAAGATACATTTTCGGCTGAACCACGCCCGGAGTTTATAGCTTTGGGGATTTCTAAATATCTTTTTATTTCTATTATATATATAGATACTTTGTTTTTCAATTTTTTATGCTATTAAATTTGATTTGAATTTCTATTAGTTTTTTTATTTCATTATTATGTAACATTATTATATTGTTACATTCAATTGTTATTATTTTATATCCTTTTTTAATACAAGATTTTTTTACAGGATTTTTATCTATAACTTTTCATTAAATTATTAATTATAATTTTTTAATTTATAATCCGATTTCTATTCTATAGTATTCTAAATTAAAAAATTAACATGGAGTTGGTGTAAGTGGTGGATGTTTTAGTCTTTTAACTAGTGGTCTTGTCTTGAGTTCGAGCTCTAGAGTGAATAAAATTTATATTAAGAAATCTCTACCTTCTTAAAGAAAAAATATTTATAATCATTTACTATGAGATATCATATCAACTCATAAATATCTCATTTATAGACTTACAATCAAGTTGGACTGGGTTTAATCGAATTCCTAACAATTGTATCTCGATGTCAAGTGACTGAATCGAAACTAAAAAGTATTCTAAACTAAAAAAAAGTATAACATTAGCCATCTTTGGCAATATGATGTATAGAAATTTTTTTATACCTTGAAATAAAGGAATTCATGCAAGACATAAGATTTAAAATATTAATGATTTTCTCCCCCTCCATTACTTTCTTTACTTTAAAAAAAATCAATGTTTTAAATTTCACGTGGTCGCTGAATTCTTTTTTTTGGAGGAAAAAAGAATTTCTCATGTCATGTAATAAATTAGCCGGCAAACTCTTGGATTCAGGTCAACCTAACTAAAAACACGTCCCATCTCACACATTCCCTTCCCTTTACATAGAAAGTCGATGACTGCACATTTATAACCCCGTCTCTTTCTCTGTCTCTGCCATCTCGATGCTCCAAAATCCAAACACAACCAATCACGGTCTTCAATGGCATCTCTACTCAGCATGATTTCGGTTTCACCAAGAACATCATCATCAACCACCACAAGAATCCCATCAGTTCAAGCTCGACCTCTTTTGGCACCATTGTTTTCTGTCTCATTCACAAGTAAGTTGACTCAAAAGAGCTGTTTTTTTTTTTTTTGGTTGCTCAAAACACCCTTTTGGGTTTCCGTTTGTATTGTGCCGAATGATCCCGATTCTGCATAGTTTCTCAGCATCCAACATAGTTAAAGGTTGCAGTTTTTATTTTATGGTTTTGCTGTGTGTTGTTCCAATGGGGTATTAAATTCTTGGTGTTTGTGCGGGCATTGCAGGGAGGAGACTAACCATTAGAGCAGCAAAAAATGATGGAAATGAAGGTGTTTTTTTTTATTTTTTTTTAATTTTGGGTTTTATGGTTTGATATTATTGCTCATTTTCCATTGCTTTTAGTAATTTCACACATACAGGTTCTTGTGGGGGTGTTTGTGCAGTTGAATCTCGGGCACCAACTAAAAGTGGTTCAAGCTTCAATCAGCTTCTTGGTGTTAGAAGAGCTGCCAGAGAAACAGTGAGTTTCAACCATGTTGCAGTTTGTTTCCATTGTCTTGTTTAGATTTGTAATTTGTTGTTTGGACTCGGGATTGAAAAGTTTTAAATTTGTTTTTCAAGTTTCATGATGGATGGATGCATGCAGTGCTCATAATCAAATTCTATTTAGCAGTAATAAAGATGGATGGTGAAGTAGATTCAGGACTCGTGGGATATGTAATTTCTTTTCAGCCACTTAAATTTGAGAATTAGGAGCTTAAGAACGAAAGGAAAGCTTGCCCTTGGCTTTCTTCCATAAACTTTTTGGGTAAACTGCAAAGGGTCAAAAAGTATAAAATTAGGAAATAAGAGAGTGAATTTGATTGGAGAAAATGAACACAGTAGGTTTTGATAATGGCATACTTTACAACAATTGGTCATTTTACTCAATTGATTTTTATGACATTGGCACCTTCCTACTTGGAGATCAGGGTCTGAAGATTTCTGCTGCCAGAGACATTATTGGCTTTCCATATGGCTATTCCATTTAACACCTATATTATATTTCCTCCCGTTCATTTTATGTGTCACTTTAGAGAGGAAAATGCCTTCATTCTCCAAATCCGGCTGCCACATTGTGTATATTTAGTCTGAATATGTGTGTTTTACAATCTGTCAGTGCCTATTAATCTATTTTCATTTTCATACACATTATTGAAAATTTAGTTTAGTATTTTGAGATACAGCAAGTGAAAAAATTGGTCCTAGATACTAAATATTATTGGCATCTGCGAGTTCATTGCTTTGTAGCATCATAAAATATTGCAATGATCAGATAGGTGTTTCTGAAACATATCTGTATTTGATAATTATTATTTTCTCTATGTTGTGCAGAATAAATGGAAGGTTCGGCTTCAACTTACAAAACCTGCCAGTTGGCCTCCATTAGTTTGGGGTGTTGTTTGTGGTGCTGCTGCCTCTGGTACTTCATTTTTGCATGACATTAAGATGGCACAGAAAATCTGATCTTACATTTTACTATGATAATAGTTCAGAATTGTCCATCTCAAAGTTCTCTATTTAATGATTCATCCTTCATGGAATACATTCATGTATGTGATTTGAAACAATTTCTCAATCTTCTGAATCAACTCTGCCCTATGGACAGGAAATTTCCACTGGAATTTTGAGGATGTTGCTAAATCAGTTGTGTGCATGTTGATGTCTGGCCCATTCCTGACCAGATATACACAGGTGTGTGTGTGTATATATATGGGGTAAATTACACTGAACACCAAGGGGTTCAATGAAATTACACCAACACCTGCTCTATTTGTCTGGGCGACATTGAATTCCCATAATGATAAGTTAGATGTCATTTGTTATTTCGGTATTTTGTCTATTATGTCCCTCACATTTTCACACCCAGCAAACTTCACAGTCCCTTTGGCCCTCTTTTACGTTCAAGAGAAGGCCAAGAGGTTGTAAAGTCGCGTAAGAGAGGAGCCAGGGGAGATTGTAGAAATATCTGAAACATATCTGTATTTGATAATTATTATGTTCTGGTGAATGTGAGTATCTCAGGGGCACAATAGACCAACCACCTTAATAACTAATGACTTCTAACTTTGTTATCATCAGGGAAAGTCAATACCGCCTTGATTGATAGTAGGGGTGACAATATAATTTTACAGAACCACGGGAGAGGTTAGTGTAATTTACCCATGTACTTATTATATGAAGTTTTACTAAAAGGTGCTATTGGATGGGAATAACAAGTTGACATGATGTCGAATTGTTGGGTTGTTATCTTTTCAGATAATGAATGATTGGTATGATAGAGAAATTAATGCAATAAATGAACCATATAGATCAATTCCTTCAGGGGCAATATCTGAGAATGAGGTGTGCTTTAAAATTGAGACCGATTAATATGTCTATCTCTGTTGCTACATTTTTTTTTCTTTCTAAAATATGTTTTGCTCAAAATTCTGCAGGTAATCACTCAAATATGGTTGCTGCTATTAGGAGGTCTTACATTGGCCGGCATATTGGACACATGGGTGGGTGCTGCACACAATAGTCACATGATTCATCTCTTCTTAGTGTAAATTACCAAAAACTTGGTTTCTAATATCTTGTCTTTTATAGGCAGGGCATGATTTCCCCATAGTTTTCAAACTTGCTTTGGGTGGATCCCTGTTGTCATATATATATATATATATATATATATATATATTCTGCACCTCCTTTGAAGGTAGAAATTTTTTTCCGTTATTCTTTATATGTTCTAATTCTATTCCTTTTACTGGTTATTTGTCTAACTAAGTTCTACATGTTGTTCTAGTTAAAACAAAACGGATGGATTGGAAACTTAGCCTTGGGAGCAAGTTACATCAGTTTACCATGGTGTGGTACCTTTGATTTAATGTTGTTGCTATAGATTTTAACCGATATCCTTGATTGTGAAAATGTAGTTTTATGAGTTAATGTTTACTTCAATCCTTGAAGTTGCATGCATGAGTCACTTTAGTCCTTAAAATTAAAAAAATTAACCTTTTAGTCCCTGGAGCAAGTTACATCAATTTAGTCCCGAAACTAACGTGGCTCAATTTCAGAGATTGAAGTAATTCAAGCGTGCAGCTTTATAGAGACTAAAGTGAACATTAACACATAGTTTAATAGTTAATTCATTGGTTTGGTCTATTTACTGATCTAACTAAGTTCAAGATGAATGGTGCTTAGGTTTTGTTTGCATTCACTTCTGCTTACATTTAATTCTAAATTCTGTTTTTCCAGATTTGCACTGTTTCATTAGTTCTTGATCAATTTATTTACTGACAGGTGGGCTGGTCAAGCTTTGTTTGGGACTCTCACACAAGACATAATTATTCTCACACTTCTATATAGCATAGCTGGAGTATGTAATATATGCTACATGTCATTTTGTTAGATATGATAATTGATAATAGGATTAAATGTTTCGCTTTTCGAGATTTGGTTTAGGTTCCTAAAACTATTTTTTTCGGTTTTGGTTCAAACATATTAAAAATATTTGGTTTTAGTCTCTAACATATTATAAATGATTTCGTCATAGTCCCTGTTGTTAGCGAAACTCTATTATCAGCTGATGTAGCTAACAAAGTGTCACGCCAATAGTGTCATTTGAGTAAAATAAACCTACTTGGGCTATAACCCGACCCATAACTCTCTATTTAACCTTGATTGGGGTCGTGTGTGGGTCATGAGTTGGGGACAAATCCAGGTCAAATAGCAGGTTATGAGTCAAGTTAGTTTCAACTGTTCACATGACACTATTGATGAGGCAGTCTCTGAGCCACATCAACTATTAAAAGAGCTCCATCGATGATAGGGATTGAAACCAAATATTTCTAAATCAAATCTCAAAAATGTGTCAGGGACCTGAAACATATTCAAGTCTTGATAATATGTCAAATAATACATTAGACTAGTTGCTAATATTGTTCTTTGCTGTATCGCATTGCAGTTTGGAATTGGTATTGTCAATGACTTCAAAAGTATTGAAGGGGATAGAGCTCTTGGGCTTCAGGTCTGCTCCATTATCCTGACTTTCATTAACTATGATCTGAACTTTTTCTTTGTTTCAGAAATTTTAATGATTAACATTTATTAATGAAGTAGCTGCTGCTGACTTCTATTGGCGATCTTGTTTGAATAGTCTATTCCAATTGCTCTCGGTGCTCAAACTGCAAAGTGGATATGTGTTAGAGCTATTGACATTACACAATTATCTGTTGTTGGTACATTTTGATCTCTCACATATATACAAATCACTAGACTTTTTAAGTCTATAACTCTGTATTATGCAGTGCTTTGACTGTTTTATAGGGTACTATAACAATTAACTTAGGATACTTAGTGAATTACTTTAGTGTTGATTTTTTGCTTTGCTTTGTTTTATCTATTTAATGAGAGAAAGGCCAAGGAAAATTTAGTGAATAAATTCATTATGAATATTGCGCAAGATGACATATTATTCATCTGCATTTTTTCTAAACTAAAGCAGCAGATGGTTATAGAATCTCCTCGTGTAAATTCTTCAAGAAATTCTGAGATGTTATAGGAGTAAGAAAATTTGTTGGCTCTGTATCATTCAATGCTCACTTGAGACATTAGCTGTGGCATTCAAAATATAAGGAAAGTGAGAAACAAATGATAACTCACAAAGCATATGTGTTTACTGAGCAAAACTTTTTCTTGTTCCAAGTGCATCTAAAATTTCCTCAAATTTCGTACACTCAGAGGATTTAGTTTTGTCTTATATTTTGGTAAAGTAGTATTTTTCGTTAGGAACCAACAAATGGATTACATTCTAATGCAAAGAATTTCTATGGCATTCATGGTTGCAGGGTATCTGCTTAGGGCAGGCAAACCGCATCATGCGTTGGCTTTACTTGTCTTAATAGTTCCACAAATCGTATTTCAGGTAAAGCACACTTGCAGTTCATGTAACTTGTACGTGAAAAAATTGAATGCTATGATGTAACTTGAATGCTTTTTTGTGTCGTGCCTTGCAGTTCAACTACTTCCTCAAGAATCTGCAAAATACGATGTTAAATATCAGGTATATTTTCACCACTTAAATATCCGAGCGACTCTATTCTATTCTATTCCATTCCACTCCATTACACTTACAACTAATCCAAACACAGCCTTAGCATCTAATGCATAAGCATTACAAACGGGTCTGAACTATAAACCATCTTCAGTAGAATGCGGCATCTCTTTATATAAAGTAACCAACTCCATCCTCACTTCAACGCTCAATGTTTTGCAGGCTAATGCACAGCCATTTCTGATGCTGGGTTTGTTAGTTACTGCTCTGGCAACTAGTCAATGATATTTAATGTGCAGCAGTTACTAGAAGGGCATGAAATTCAAAGCATAAAGATGAAGAAGCGGCACATTTGTGAGGAGCTGTCCATTCAAGATGAATGGGCATAAAAAGAAAGTAGGCATTAAAACTGAAGCAATTCACAATTTCCAACGCCTGTCAGAAAACAAATTTCTAATTTGCAATACAAAACATATCTTGTCAACTGGAAGTAGCATAATTTCTAGAACTCAACTACATTCTCTAGCATATCTTGTCATCTCTACGTGTCCACGATGGGTGAATAATGACAAATGTGATTGGCTACATTCGTGTGACAAACAAACTCAAAGAGGGATTTAAAAAGACATCTGTTCCCAAAAAAAGCGTAGTTGTTATGCAGTAAGTCAATACTATACTTGTCAAAACAACCAAAAGAACCTAAATCATAACCTTCGAAGGGGTTGTTCTTTACAGAATGGACAACTAGAACTTTAGAAACCACAACAAGCTTCCTTTCTTTTTTCCTATACCATTCCTCCGCATACTAGATGAAAGCCTCCTTGAATTTTCTCCAAGTAGGCAATAGGGTCTTATCCTCCCACCATTTGATACCAGACTAGAGCTCTGCCTCCAACATCCCCAAAAACAACCTAAGTTTCTCGTTGTCCTCTGCTACATTGATCTTAAAGTAGCAGCCCCTAAAACCACAAGGAGCTCAAGTTTCCAACCATGGTCGCGTCACATCAAATCGTCCTCTTCCCTTCTCGCAGTGCTACGTTGCTTGTTGTGCCTTGATTGGCCACACTCTTGGTTGCACCTGATGTCCTGCAACAGTCACCCATCCTTTTTTCTAGAGTGATCATTCCCCCAAGCCTCTTCTTCATCAACTCCCTCCACCCTAGCTTCCATTTCAGAGTGTGTAGCAGCCATTCAAACTCCCATGACTGGTAACTCTGGTGTCACTTGATAAAAAACAGTAAAGAGCTAAAAGATGTAGAAATTTTTATGTATTAATGCATTGCAACCCAACCCATTGAGGATTGATCTGCAATATAAGGGAAACACAAGAGAAAGTATAGGGAAAAAAAGAGATAGAACTGAGAAATGTAGAGGGACTCAACACCAAGCCTTTGCCAGCAAATGCCTAGTCTCCCCTCCCTATTCATTTGAGAAATACCCTCCTATCAGAATTCACACATTCTATCTACAATCCTCATTCTTCACTTTAGAGGGGCTTGGCCAACTCTAATAATTTCTTCTTGTATATACAATTTTTATCCCAGGTTTAACTCGAGGCCCTTTCATAAAGTTAGCACTGAAATTAACTTGTGTCGTACTAGAAAGGTACCTCATAGGAAATAAATAAGTAAACATTAGTAATTGCATTCAAAAGTAAATATTTTGTATTCTAGTAGTTGGAAACAAGTGATGCAGTCAATTCAAACTACATGACCAGATAAATGCACATAAATGGCAAATATTTGTTCTATCTGACAGGCAAGAACCGTATTATTGTACAAACCTGCATGAGAACCACCAGAAACAAAACTAGTAAATAATAAATTTCTTATTGACTTATATTGTGGTGTTCATTGAACAACTATAAGCCATAATAGTTTACATCTGATCAATCAAGTTAAAAAAAACCATGAACGGAAGTTGATGCTAAATGAAAAATCATATAGCAATTGGCACTCTTCCCTCTCCACCCCCCCCCCCACTTTTTTTTCCTTTCATATTTGAACTTTCCAATTGTGACCAAGTAATTTGTCACAACTCTTAACGCTGCAGACTTGTCCATGTAAGGTTTAATATGTATTAGAAATTCATATTACAAGGTTCTTTTTGAATTTAGAGCCAAAGAATAAACATGGATGATTACAGTCTTATGGTTATATTCATACGACTATTTTAGAAATGTTATATAACAAGAACATTTATGGTTAGAGCATTTGTAGAATAGTAAGACATTTTTATTTTATGGCTATGAATATAGAAGACAATTATAAGCAGCTTTCAAATGACAAACACAATTTCCAAAATTAAACTCCAAAAGAAAATGGAACACTTAAGTAGGAGCACTCTCTTTATGATTCATAAGAATGAGCACATAGATTAAGAGGATGTCTTGTCCAAAACATCTTTCTTACCTTGCCACCAACAATGCTCCAAACACCATCACTTTCTTCTTCAATCTCAGCAGCAGATGACTCATCAATTGATAACTTCGGAGGAGGATCCTGACATCATGCGTTATAGAGTTGTCCAGAAAGTAACAATCTAAATTTTGTCACTTTGTGCTAATTCAGATAATCTATGAGAATATACAAATTAATGAAAACTAAAGTGGGATGTCGAGAACAAAAATTACAATCACAGAATCACCTTCAAATGGCAATCTTTAACAGATGAAACAAAAGGGGAGGCTTCAAAATTGTGCACATAACCCAGCACATTATTTCCATCTCCACCAATATTTGCCAAAACTATTTTCCTCAAATTACTTGAATTGGATTCCTTATCTAATAAGGAAGACAGAGATCGTTCTCCTACAGTCTCTCCACTAATATGTAGCTGGATATGATTAGGAGAAACCTGTAATTACAAAGATGGACCTGTCATATATTCACATTAAACAAAAATTAAAAGAAAAGGAAAGAATTAGTCTCTCCATGTAGAAGCAAGGAGAGTGCTCCATTGTCTGTTGCTGCGGTGCCTTTAGGTAGTGTTTGGTAAGCGTCTAGGGACAAAAAATACAAAGGTAAGCGTCTAGGGACAAAAAATACAAAGACCAAAACATGTTTGGAGAAGGAGGCAAAAACATAAAACTGAAAATTGTCTTTGTCTTAGGATAATTTCTTAACTAATTTTTATATATCTAAGAAAGAAAAATACAGAAGAGATGTCTGGGATGCAAGAGACGCATCTCTTCCGTACCTCCAAAATGAAGAGATGCAAGAGACACGTCTTTGCTGTCCCTGCATCTCTGTATTTTCTGTCCTGGGCGCTTACCAAACACTACCTTAGGAAAGACATAAACATGAAAAATGAAACATGAAAGCCAAAAAGAAATCTACATTTTTCCAATGTCATACCCAATAATAAATAGTCAGCACAACCAGAGTATTATTGATTTCTCAGTGAAAAGAAATCCATCCACAAAGAAACATGCAAACAATTGACACAATGCAATCCTCAGGTAATCATAGAAAATACCTCACATCCAAGATGAATCCACTTTTCCAATGGAAACTCAAAATCTACAGTTGCAGATGCAACTTCTTTCCAGGAATTGATATTGCCAGTATCAGGAGCTTCTACATGTAAGAGAAGAACTGGTAGAAGATTAATTCTCTTATTGTTGTTAATAACAAGGAAAGGAGCACCTTCGGAGACATCGGAGTAAACTTGCATAACCAATTAGTATATTAAGCTATACCTTGAATTAAATAATCAAAACTTACAATCGTACACCAAAAAGCTAATGCAAAAAAATGATAGTACATTGAGAGTGAAAAAGTTCAACCTCAGAGTTATGTAGACAACAGGACAAATGAAACAAAACAATTATTTCATCTGCCTCTCTAAACAAGACAATGTCAAAGCGGCACAGTCAAAATATTCAGACCCTTTTGGGTTGCGTTACAGAGGTGGTACAGACTTGGTGGATCGGGAAAGTTAAATCAGTCTCAGACAATCAGCCACATATCATCAACATCATACATAGACATGTATAATTACAAATGTGCCTACTCAAAATTCTAAAATACAGAGCGACGAAAGATTTAGGGTCAGAGTTTAAGTAGAACAGGGAGCAGAATATTGAGCACAACATGAGGAATTGGGGATCAATCCACATTCCGCACAAATAAATCAGGGGATAAGGTAGCACAAAAGGGACAAAGTATGAAAGAGAAAGGAAAAAAATACTAATAATGTCTACGGAATACAAAAATATGCAAGATATTAGTCAGAAAATCTGAGTCACCTGAATTTATCTTATTTAACACTCAAAAAGTACAGAATTCATCTTTAGACCATATGGTGGTGCATCACCTCTTGTATAAAAGAACAGCAGCACCAACAGTGCTCAGTAATGAGAAAGCAGAATTCATTTCTCTCTTAATTCTCCAACTTCATCTTCAAGACCAGAGTCCAAAAAACAAACACAACTCATTCTTCTCGCTTCGAACATTTTCCTCTTCTCCCCCTCTTCACTGTAAGTTCCTCTTCTCCCCCTCTCTTCTGTCAACTCTCTCTCTCTCTCTCACACACACACTCTGCATCTTTTGACCATTCAATTTTTATTTATTTTTTTCAACTGCTTCCAATTTGGTTCTGGGGGAACCGGGGTTTCGTTCGGTGCTCGCAGATTCCTGTTTTTCTTTTCTTTTTTTCTTTAATTTTTCTTTCCGTTCTCGTAAATGGTGGGTGGTTCCTTCGTTACGTTCTTGATTGTTTTTTCATTTTAGAAATTTTGGTGCTGCATTTCCCTCCGAACATTTCCCTAAACCCCTCTTCACTGTAAGTTCCTCTTCTCCCCCTCTCTTCTGTTAACTCTCTCTCTCTCTCTCTCTGCATCATCTGACCATTCAATTTTTATTTACTTTTTTCAACTGCTTTCAATTATATACTAATGTTATCTCGGATATTTTCCTAGCGCAAAATCTTAGCTATGCAGAAGCTTTTGGCACAAATCTTTTTCCTTGTTTATTTATATAGAGACGATGGTTCACCATACACTGCACTTATTCGTGCACACACTACTATTCCCTATAACAAACTACAACGGCTAGCACAACAGCAATAACAGCAGCAATAATGACAACAATTAATTCTCAATTAAATCCTCAGCTTCTCACATAAAGCAAACCAACTCCAGGGATTAGTTATACATATATATATACACATGAAAGAGCGCTCTTCACCTCTCTCTGTCCCTCTCTTCGCCTTTCTCTCTCTCTNTGGCAGGAAGAAAAGGGTTAAGAGAAAGAGAAGTAACCAATACTTGCTGGCAGGAAATGCAGTGGAACTCATCAAATAAGCCCAAAAACAGACAGAGAAAGTCCCCTCCTTTACTTCAACAGAGAGTACCCTCCGCTTCCCGTTGCATCCGTGCCCATGATTTCTTCCTTTCTTTTCCAAGGCAAGGTTTGATCCTAAAGAGGCGAAGCACTTGGACAGTTGATACAAACAGCTGGCACCAAACTCTAACGCCACCCGACTTTGTTGTCCCTCATTCAGCACAAATTCACCCGACTTTGGTCAAGAGGTGACATCATTAAATTCATATACACCATAATTTATTATTCAAATAACAATACCAAAAAATAAAATAAAAAAATAATTAACTTTCCTAACTGAAAACGCTTCATCAGCAAATCAGCAAGACCTAAAGAAGAATTGAGATGGTTACTGCAGCGCCAACTATGCTTAGCTGTTGTTTTAGCACGTGTTCCCCGGAGTTAGTTAGTTGGTTATCTTTCTGTTTTCACTCTAACTAATTGCTTAGGGAAATACTGTAGTGCGCACTCATCTTTAGACCATATGGTGGTGCATCACCTCTTGTATAAAAGAACAGCAGCACCAACAGTGCTCAGTAATGAGAAAGCAGAATTCATTTCTCTCTTAATTCTCCAACTTCATCTTCAAGACCAGAGTCCAAAAAACAAACACAACTCATTCTTCTCGCTTCGAACATTTTCCTATACCCCCTCTTCACTGTAAGTTCCTCTTCTCCCCCTCTCTTGTCAACTCTCTCTCTCTCTCTCTCACACACACACACTCTGCATCTTTTGACCATTCAATTTTTATTTATTTTTTTCAACTGCTTCCAATTTGGTTCTGGGGGAACCGGGGTTTCGTTCGGTGCTCGCAGATTCCTGTTTTTCTTTTCTTTTTTTCTTTAATTTTTCTTTCCGTTCTCGTAAATGGTGGGTGGTTCCTTCGTTACGTTCTTGATTGTTTTTTCATTTTAGAAATTTTGGTGCTGCATTTCCCTCCGAACATTTCCCTAAACCCCTCTTCACTGTAAGTTCCTCTTCTCCCCCTCTCTTCTGTTAACTCTCTCTCTCTCTCACTCTGCATCATCTGACCATTCAATTTTTATTTACTTTTTTCAACTGCTTTCAATTTGGTTCTGGCGGGAACCGGGGTTTCATTTGGTTCTCGCCCATTCCTGTTTTTCTTATTATTTTTTATTTTTCTTTCCGTTTCGATTTTTCGCGTAAATGGAGGGTGGTTCCTTTGTTACGTTCTTGATTTTTTTTTTTTTTCAATTTAGAAATTTTGGTGCTACGTTTTTACGCTGCGGCGAATGCCTGTTTTTTGGTAACAACGTTTGTGCATTTTGAGATCCCCAAAATGGCACATTCTTGGGTTTCGTTTTGTTCCGTCGCATTGGGTTTTCTTCTTTGGACCGTGCAATGCTATCTGTTTTGATTTTCAGTGAAGAGCTTTGCGTAGTGTGCATTTTGTGACGAGAGATGTCTTCTTTGTTGTGACTCGCAGGCACCGGGAACCGGGGAAAATCTTGGTGGGGAACTTGCCCGGATGGGTCAAGAAACATGAGGTTGCGGAGTTCTTTCGCCAATTTGGGCCGATCAAGAGCATGATATTGATCAAGGGTCACAACGACACGGACAGGAATGCGGGGTTCGGGTTTGTAAATTACGGAGGCCAGGCGGAGAGCTCCTTCGATTACAGGTTTGTGTGCCCTAATTTGGATCCGTCTGATGCGACGCCGTTTTCTAATTACTTTATTTCGCGTTGATTCTNTATATCTTGCAGGTGTTATAACAGGAGTGTTAGTGAAATAGTGCTTGATTAGGGAATCGCTGGGATTTCGAGTGAGGAGCCTGGAGTGGGAAAGTCTGTAGAGGGAATGTCAAGTGGGCAGCGTTGTCAATCTCGGGAAGCGTTGGCGGAATGGTGGTCTTCTAAGCAGCTGGAGAATGGAATCACATCAACTTCAGCCCCATATTGGGACACTGACGGCGATGATGATGGTGGTGAATTTTGTAATTGTTAAAATATACATTTTCCATAAACATTTTGATCAAACTCTAATCTTTTTATCCCTTCTTTATAGGACCGAAGCCTATACATGGAAGAAAGAAAAATTTTCTCGGATTACCAAAAGGGAACTTCGCAGTAATGTGTTTGAGGTTGGCGGCTACAAGTGGTTTGACGCTTTGGATAAACTTATTGGCTTTTGGTGTGCTTTTGAGCTTAACTATTGAAGCTTTTCTACATCATTTTAATTTACACCTCCTAGGTAGTCAAAGGAAAGAACTTCCTTAAGGCATTATGGATTTTAACCGGTTAGATGAGAAGCACCTAAAAAGCACGTCTCACTAATGGAAGGTGTTAACATAGTGAATGAAAACTGTACTATTCTGCATTGGTTTTCCATATAAATTAACTACTCACACATATTCTTCCTAGTAAATTAATAGATTAAGTGGTTCTATTTTAAAGACCCTAAGCTGCTGGCTGTTGAGAATCCCAATGTCTGGCAACCAGTTATTCTTCCTATTCCAGTTATTTACTCCTATTGCATCACAATCCCAATATGATTTGTTGATATAGTTCTTATGACTTGAAGCTTGTTGTTGCTGTATTTAGCATATTAGTTTAGTTTTTGATCTAATCATGATGTGGTTTGTGGCAGGTATATTTTAATTTATCCACAAGGTTGTGATGTCTGCAATCATCTCTCTCTGTTTCTTTGTGTTGCTATTCATGACAAACTTCTTCCAGGTCAGATTCTTGGACTTTTCAGATTTTGTTGGTGATTGTTAATTATACTAGCTTTCCTCGGTCCCATAGTAATTGACTTTACTTTCTTCTTTTTTGGTGAAGTGGGTTCTATAAAAGCTCATGCTATTGTTTTACCATTTATGACATGGGTTGTAANTAACACAAGATGGAGTCATTTTACGCAATTTACAATAGCTGTGGTCAATAAATACCCGAAGAAATCAAAATATTTTGGTCTGTTGGCTAACGACTGTCTTAATTATTGGAGCTCACAATTATTCTTACAACATTATTGAGTTATTTTTACTTGAGTTTTCTAGATACATTGCACTGATTTTGGAAGGAGGAGCATGACTGGGGGATGGGAAAAGTTTATGGAGCTTTTGAAGGTCTACGACGGTTTTGTTGACACTTCCGAAAATTTGATTATAGAAAATCAAGTTCAAGTCATTAGGTATGCATAACTCTACCAATTAGAGGGATTGGTCCTCTCTAATACATTTGATAGGAGATAGGAGATTTGGAAGCTAGTAAGAAATGTCATTTTATGTCAGATATCAAATTCTCTAAAGTTTTGGTGAAGTGGGTTCTATAAAAGCTCATGCTATTGTTTTACCATTTATGACATGGGTTGTAAATTTTGGATTCCATTTGTATCATTTATTAATGCTGCAGTATCTTCCACAAGCATTTCCAATTCAACTTAAATTTTTAACTTGAATGAATGTGCTTCTACTATTGGAAGAGGATGGCTATTTTACCTAAAGTTTTTGTAAACAAGTCTCACAACTACATGTACCTATAATCTATTCCAAGTTCCATGGAGTTCTTATTCTACGTTCACCTGCCTCCACCATTTTGCTTTTCTCAAATCAGAAGTTACAATTTTTGTGACAATTTATCTTATTTGGTCTTCAAGGTTGAATGATTGAGGAATCTAGTGAAGTTCTTCATCTTGGTCACTAAGTGAACTGTTATGACTTAATAACTTACATTTTTTGATAGGTTGTTTTAAAACTGCATGAATTATGGTTTGTATTGATTCTGTTCTAACTCTTGGATTATTAGTAGTAAATGGTGGTGTCAGTTTGGATGTTTGCTTTGTTCAAAATTGGTAGTTGACTTGTTTAATGGTTAGAAAGTATTTAAGTAATATAATTATGTGAAATTACAAACCATTAATGTCGGAAGATTTTTGGGAAGGAGTCTCGTGCTTTTGATGTAGAGTGCAAATAAAATTGATGTTTTCATAGGTCTCAAGTAATCGTTAGAAATTAATATTCATCAGTCTCCCCATTTTGATGTTTGTCATGTTTTTCTGGTGTTTTTAAATTGAGTTTTATTATTACATATACCCTTTTAAAACTTATGCCATTGTCAAGTTTGAGTATGTTATTTTCTTGAAGTAAAGCAATGCTCCTTGAAACTTTTGATTTAGATGTGTGACCATATTTTTTGTTTTGTTATTTATGCATAGGCAGAAGCTGACAGGCCTTTTCGTTGCCTTGATTGTCAGTATAGGAGGGGGGAGAACTTGTTAGGGTATATTTGACAAATGTAGAACAAATTTGCCACCGTTTTGTGGAGGAGAGAAGCAGCAAACTTGGGAAGTTAGATAGAGGATAAAGCAAGGTGGTCGAGGTATTTCTTGCTAACCTTTAAAAGCATTGGTTCAGTATGCATGCAGTAATTCTTATCTTTCTCCAAATTGTTGCCTAAAAAAATAAGGGCTATTTAATGTGATGATCTATATGATCCTCTACAAATGAGAGATAATTCTCAGGAAACTCAGGAAAGTTAAGAAGTGCATGGGTCAAGTCCTTTTCATCGACAAGGTAGCCACAATTTTCTCATTACACATATTCACATTATACTAATCCCTTCTTGACTGAAGCTATTTTTTGCTCACATCAATTTATTAACTTTGACTTTATTTTTTTAGTGATTGCGTATAAGCTTAAACTTTCAGGATGTCGAGCTTCGTTTTTTTGTTATAGCTTCGTTTATGATTCTCATTCTTTCATGGCATTCATTCAGAAATGTCTCAACATTAATGTTCATCGCTTCAATATTATTCTGCCATCCTCTGCATTTAAGGTAAGCATATATAGATCTCTGATCTCATATTTTGTTATTTATTGGTCCATTATGAAGTAGTTAGACTTACGTATTTTCGTTTTGTAATTCTTAAGATTGATTGGTTTAAAGTCATTGTCTTCCCTTCTTCATATTTCCTATTTATTTAAATCAAATGTTGACATTATATGCATGGTGTTTGATCATGCCTAGCGGTGTGGAATGGGCGCTCTCGGATGCTTTCGTTTCCTTGCATGCCTTTTGGCAGATGTGGGGTGCGCTTCGTTCGGTTGAGCTGATTCCTTAACGTGGTGGCGTGTGAGTGGCGTTTGGGTTGCAGTGCACGTGGTGGTGAGCACGGGCTGATTTTCGGTGCGTGCCCCTCGAGTATTTTGGTTGCCACCGCGATGCATCTCCATGTTGAGCCCATGGTGTTTGATCATGCCTAGCGGTGTGGGATGAGCGCTATCGGATGCTTTCGTTTCCTTGCATGCCTTTTGGCAGATGTGGGGTGCGGTTCATTCGGTTGAGCTGATTCCTTGACGTGATGGCGTGTGAGTGGTGATTGGGTTGCCAATGCTTGCCGGCTCCTTGCTTGCGCATCGAAAGGCGAGAGTGCAGCTCTCTTCAAGCGTTGCAGATGATCCGTATTATTCAAAAATTTATGGTGGAATAATTGGATGACTTATATGACCCTTAAAATATTTGTGGGATATTTCGATGACCCGTACGACCCTCGAATTATGGTGGATAATTATCCCTCAAATGTTTTTTTCGGTCAAATGGGTCGTATGACCCGAATAACATTTGAGGGATATTTTGATGACTCGTATTGCTCAAGAAATCATGGTTGGATAATTGGATGATTTATATGACCCTCTATTGAATGACCCGTATTGTTCGAAAATTTATGGTGGCATAATTGGATGGTTTATGTGACCTTCCAAATATTTGTTGGAATATTCGATGACCCGAATAACATTTGAGGGATATTTTTATGGCCCCTTATTCGATGACCCTTATTATTCGAAAGTTTATGGTGGGATTATTGGATGGTTTATGTGACCCTCCAAATATTTGTGGGATTATTCGATGACCCGTATGACCCAAATAGCATTTGAGGGATATTTCGATGACCAGAATACTCAAAAAATCATGGTTGAAAAATTGGACTGCTTATATGACCCTTTATTCGAAGGCCCGTATTATACAAAAATTTATGGTGGGATGATTAGGTTACTAATATGACCATCTAAATATTTGTGGGATTATTCGATGACTCGTTTGACTCGAATAATATTTGAAGGATATTTTGATGACCCAAATTGTTCGAGAAATGATGGTTGGATAATTTGATGGCTTATATGACCCTCTATTCGATGACCCGTTTTATTTGAAATATTTAGGTGGGATGATTAGGTTACCAATATGACCATCTAAATATTTGTGGGATTATTCGAGGACTCATATGACCCGAATAACATTTGAGGGATATTTTGATGACTCGTATTGCGTGAGAAATCATGGTTGGATAATTGGATGGTTTATATGACCCTTTATTAATTACGCCGTATTGTTCGAAAATTTATGGTAGCATAATTGGATGGTTTATATGACCTTCCAAATATTTGTGGGAATATTCGATTTCCCGAATAACATTTGAGGGTTATTTTGATGGCCCTCTACTCGATGAACCTTATTATTCGAAATTTATGGTGGAATTATTGGATGGTTTATATAACCCTGCAAATATTTGTGGGATTATTCAATGACCCGTATGACCCGAATAGCATTTGAGAGATATTTTGATGTCCATAATACTCGAAAAATCATGGTTGAAAAATTGGATTGCTTATATGGCTCTTTATTCGATGGCCCGTATTATTCGAAAAGTTATGGTGTGATGATTAGGTTACCAATATGACCATCTAAATATTTGTGGGATTATTCGATGACTCGTTTGACCCAAATAACATTTGAAGGATATTTTGATGACCCAAATTGGTTTGAGAAATGATGGTTGGATAATTTGGTGGCTTATATGACCCTCTATTTGATAACCCGTTTTATTCGAAATCTTTAGGTGGGATGATTAAATTACCAATATGACCATCTAAATATTTTTGGGATTATTCGAGGACTCGTATGACCCGAATAACATTTGAGGGATATTTTAATGACCCAAATTGCTCGAGAATTCATGGTTGGATAATTGGATGGCTTATATGACCCTCTATTCGATGACCTGTATCAGTGAAAAATTTATGATGGGATAATTGGATGGTTTATATGACCTTCCAAATATTTGGGTATAATTCGATGACCTACGTAGCCCAAAAAAAATTCACAAAGTAGATGTGACGTGATTGATAATATGATTAAACTTTTCAGTGAGTTGGGCATCATTGTAGAGGTAAGATGACTTTAAATTGCAGGTTTTCAATAGAGATTAGTTTTTTTTTTTTTTATGTGTGTTTGTAATATTTTGGATTTTTTCTCACAGTTTTGCTACTTTTTTTTCTACTCAGGTTTCCCTTTTGTTAGTGGTTGTTGTCATATAAATACAATTGAAAATCAAGGTTTCTGATTTCATTTTCTTTTAAATTATTAGTTATTTTCTCAGGAAACTCAGGAAAGTTAAGAAGTGCATGGGTCAAGTCCTTTTCATCGACAAGGTATCCACAATTTTCTCATTACACATATTCACATTATACTAATTTTTGTTTTCATATTTGTAATGCTTGATCCCTTCTTGACTGAAGCTATTTTCTACTCATATAAATTTATTAACTTTGACTTTATTTTTTTAGTGATTGCGTATAAGCTTAAACTTTCAGGATGTCGAGCTTCGTTTTTTTGTTATAGCTTCGTATATGATTCTCATTCTTTCATGGCATTCATTCAGAAATGTCTCAGCATTCATGTTCATCGCTTCAATATTATTTTGGCATCCTCTGCATTTAAGGTAAGCATATATAGATCTCTGATCTCATATTTTGTTCTTTATTGGTCCATTATGAAGTAGTTAGACTTACATATTTTCGTTTTGCAATTCTTAAGATTGATTAGTTTAAAGTCATTGTCTTCCCTTCTTCATATTTCCTATTTTATTTAAATCAAATGTTGACATTATACGCATGGTGTTTGATCATGCCTAGCGGTGTGGAATGGGCGCTCTCGGATGCTTTTGTTTCCTTGCATGCCTTCTGGCAGATGTGGGGTGCGCTTCGTTCGGTTGAGCTGATTCCTTAACGTGGTGGCGTGTGAGTGGCGTTTGGGTTGCAATGCACGCGGTGGTGAGCACGGGCTAATTTTCGGTGCGTGCCCCTCGAGTATTTTGGTTGCCACCGCGATGCATCTCCATGTTGAGCCCATGGTGTTTGATCATGCCTAGCGATGTGGGATGAGCGCTATCGGATGCTTTCGTTTCCTTGCATGCCTTTTGGCAGATGTGGGGTGCGGTTCATTCGGTTGAGCTGATTCCTTGACGTGATGGCGTGTGAGTGGTGATTGGGTTGCCAATGCTTGCCGGCTCCTTGCTTGCGCATCGAACAGCTAGCGTGCAGCTCTCTTCAAGCGATGCAGATGATCTGTATTATTTGAAAATTTATGGTGGGACAATTGGATGACTTATATGACCCTTAAAATATTTGTGGGATATTTCGATGACCCGTACGACCCTCGAATTATGGTGGATAATTATCCCTCAAATGTTTTTTTGGTCAAATGGGTCGTATGACCCGAATAACATTTGAGGGATATTTTGATGACTCGTATTGCACGAGAAATCATGATTGGATAATTGGATGACTTATATGACCCTCTATTGAATGACCCGTATTGTTCGAAAATTTATGGTGGCATAATTGCATGGTTTATACGACCTTCCAAATATTTGTTGGAATATTCGATGACCCGAATAACATTTGAGGGATATTTTGATGGCCCCCTATTCGATGACCCTTATTATTCAAAAATTTATGGTGGGATTATTGGATGGTTTATGTGACCCTCCAAATATTTGTGGGATTATTCGATGACCCGTATGACCCAAATAGCATTTGAGGGATATTTTGATGACCAGAATACTCGAAAAATCATGGTTGAAAAATTGGATTGCTTATATGGCCCTTTATCCGATGACCTGTATTATTCGAAAATTTATGTTGGGATGATTAGGTTACCAATATCACCATCTAAATATTTGTGGGATTATTCGATAACTCGTTTGACCCGAATAAGATTTGAAGGCTCTATTCGATGACCCAAACTGTTCGAGAAATGATGGTTGGATAATTTGATGGCTTTATGACCGTCTATTCGATGGCCCGTTTTATTCGAAATCTTTAGGTGGGATGATTAGGTTACCAATATGACCATCTAAATATTTGTGTGATTATTTGAGGACTCATATGACCCGAATAATATTTGAGGGATATTTTGATGACTCGTATTGCTCGAGAAATCATGGTTGGATAATTGGATGACTTATATGACCCTTTATTGAAAGACCCGTATTGTTCGAAAATTTATGGTGGCATAATTGGATGGTTTATATGACCTTCCAAATATTTGTTGGAATATTCGATGACCCGAATAACATTTGAGGGATATTTTGATGGCCCCCTGTTCGATGACCCTTATTATTCAAAAATTTATGGTGGGATTATTGGATGGTTTATGTGACCCTCCAAATATTTGTGGGATTATTCGATGACCCGTATGACCCAAATAGCATTTGAGGGATATTTTGATGACCAGAATACTCGAAAAATCATGGTTGAAAAATTGGATTGCTTATATGGCCCTTTATCCGATGACCTGTATTATTCAAAAATTTATGGTGGGATGTTTAGGTTACCAATATCACCATCTAAATATTTGTGGGATTATTCGATAACTCGTCTGACCCGAATAAGATTTGAAGGCTCTATTCGATGACCCAAATTGTTCGAGAAATGATGGTTGGATAATTTGATGGCTTATATGACCGTCTATTCGATGGCTCGTTTTATTCGAAATCTTTAGGTGGGATGATTAGGTTACCAATATGACCATCTAAATATTTGTGGGATTATTCGATAACTCGTCTGACCCGAATAACACTTGAAGGCTCTATTCGATGACCCAAATTGTTCGAGAAATGATGGTTGGATAATTTGATGGCTTATATGACCGTCTATTCGATGGCCCATTTTATTCAAAATCTTTAGGTGGGATGATTAGGTTACCAATATGACCATTTAAATATTTGTGGGATTATTCAAGAACTCATATGACCCGAATACTATTTGAGGGATATTTTGATGACTCGTATTGCTCGAGAAATCATGGTTGGATAATTGGATGGCTTACGTGACCCTCTATTAAATGACCTGTACTGATGGAAAAGTTATGGTGGGATAATTGGATGGTTTACATGACCTTCCAAATATTTGTGGGAATGTTCGATGACGCGAATAACATTTGAGGGATATTTTGATGGCCCTCTATTCGATGACTTTTATTATCCGAAAATTTATGGTGGAATTATTGGATGGTTTATACGACCTTCCAAATATTTGTGGGATTATTCGATGCCCCGCATGACCCAAATAGCATTTGAGGGATATTTTGATGACCAAAACACTCGAAAAATCATGGTTGAAAAATTGGACTGCTTATATGACCCTTTATTCGATGGCCCGTATTATACAAAAATTTATGGTGGGATGATTAGGTTACTAATATGACCATCTAAATATTTGTGGGATTATTCGATGACTCGTTTGACTCGAATAATATTTAAAGGATATTTTGATGACCCAAATTGTTCGAGAAATGATGGTTCAATAATTTGATGGCTTATATGACCCTCTATTCGATGACCCGTTTTATTTGAAATATTTAGGTGGGATGATTAGGTTACCAATATGACTATCTAAATATTTGTGAGATTATTCGAGGACTCATGTGACCCGAATAACATTTGAGGGATATTTTGATGACTCGTATTGCTCGAGAAATCATGGTTGGATAATTGGATGGCTTACGTGACCCTCTATTAAATGACCCGTATTGTTCCAAAAGTTATAATGGGATAATTGCATGGTTTACATGACCTTCGAAATATTTGTGGGAATGTTGGATGACGCGAATAACATTTGGGAGATATTTTGATGGTCCTCTATTCGATGACACTTATTATCTGAAAATTTATGGTGGAATTATTGGATGGTTTATACGACCTTCCAAATATTTGTGGGATTATTCGATGCCCTGTATGACCCAAATAGCATTTGAGGGATATTTTAATGACCAAAATACTCGAAAAATGATGGTTGAAAAATTGGACTGCTTACATGACCCTTTATTCAATGGCCCGTACTATTAAAAAATTTATGGTGGGATGATTAGGTTACTAATATGACCATCTAAATATTTGTGTGATTATTCGATAACTCGTCTCACCCGAATAACATATGAAGGCTCTAATCGATGACCCAAACTGTTCGAGAAATGATGGTTGGATAATTTGATGGCTTATATGACCGTCTATTCGATGGCCCGTTTTATTCAAAATCTTTAGGTGGGATGATTAGGTTGCCAATATGACCATCTAAATATTTGTGGGATTATTCGAGGACTCATATGACCCGAATAACATTTGAGGGATATTTTGATGACTCGTATTGCTCGAGAAATCATGGTTGGATAATTGGATGGCTTCGTGACCCTCTATTAAATGATCCGTAATGTTCGAAAAGTTATGGTGGGATAATTGGATGGTTTACATGACCTTCCAAATATTTGTGGGAATGTTCGATGACGCGAATCACATTTGAGGGATATTTTGATGGTCCTCTATTGGATGACACTTATTATCCGAAAATTTATGGTGTAATTATTGGATAGTTTATACGACCTTCCAAATATTTGTGAGATTATTCGATGCCCCGTATGACCCAAATAGCATTTGAGGGATATTTTAATGACCAAAATACTCGAAAAATCGTGGTTGAAAAATTGGACTGCTTATATGACGCTTTATTTGATGGCCCGTGTTATACAAAAATTTATGGTGGGATGATTAGGTTACTAATATGACCATCTAAATATTTGAGGGATTATTCGATGACTCGTTTGACTCGAATAATATTTGAAGGATATTTTGATGACCCAAATTGTTCAAGAAATGGTGGTTGGATAATTTGATGGCTTATATGACCCTCTATTCGATGACCCGTTTTATTTGAAATATTTAGGTGGGATGATTAGGTTACCAATATGACTATCTAAATATTTGTGAGATTATTCGAGGACTCATGTGACCCGAATAACATTTGAGGGATATTTTGATGACTCGTATTGCTCGAGAAATCATGGTTGGATAATTGGATGGCTTATATGACCCTTTATTGATTGACCCGTATTGTTTGAAAATTTATGGTGGCATAATTGGATGGTTTATATGACCTTCCAAATATTTGTGGGAACATTCGAGGACCCGAATAACATTTGAGGGATACTTTGATGGCCCTCTACTCGATGAACCTTATTATTCAGAAATTCATGGTGGAATTATTGGATGGTTTATATAACCCTCCAAATATTTGTGGGATTATTCGATGACCCGTATGACCCAAATAGCATTTGAGAGATATTTTGATGACCATAATAGTGAAAAATCATGGTTGAAAAATTGGATTGCTTATATGGCTCTTTATTCGATGACCCGTATTATTCGAAAATTTATGGTGTGATGATTAGGTTACCAATATGACCATCTAAATATTTGTGGGATTATTCGATGACTCGTTAAACCCGAATAACATTTGAAGGATATTTTGATGACCCAAATTGTTCGAGAAATGATGGTTGGATAATTTGATGGCTTATATGACCCTCTATTCGATAACCCGTTTTATTCGAAATCTTTAGGTGGGATGATTAAATTACCAATATGACCATCTAAATATTTTTGGGATTATTCGAGGACTCGTATGACCCGAATAACATTTGAGGGATATTTTAATGACCCAAATTGCTCGAGAAATAATGGTTGGATAATTGGATGGCTTATATGACCCTCTATTCGATGACCTGTATCAGTGAAAAATTTATGATGGGATAATTGGATGGTTTATATGACCTTCCAAATATTTGGGGATAATTCGATGACCTACGTGGCCCAAAAAAAATTCACAAAGTAGATGTGACGTGATTGATAATATGATTAAATTTACAGTGAGTTGGGCATCATTATAGAGGTAAGATGACTTTAAATTGCAGGTTTCGAATAGAGATTAGTTTTCTTTTTTTATGGGTGTTTGTAATATTTTGGATTTTTTCTCACAGTTTTGCTACTTTTTTTTTCTACGCAGGTTTCCCTTTTGTTAGTGGTTGCTGTCATATAAATGCAATTGAAAATCAAGGTTTCTGATTTCATTTTCTTTTAAATTATTAGTTATTTTCTCAGGAAACTCAGGAAAGTGAAGAAGTGCATGGGTCAAGTCCTTTTCATCGACAAGGTAGCCACAATTTTCTCATTACACATATTCACATTATACTAATTTTTGTTTTCATATTTGTTAATGCTTGATCCCTTCTTGACTGAAGCTATTTTCTACTCACATAAATCTATTAACTTTGACTTTATTTTTTTAGTGATTGCGTATAAGCTTAAACTTTCAGGAGGCCGAGCTTCGTTTTTTTGTTATAGCTTCGTATATGATTCTCATTCTTTCATGGCATTCATTCAGAAATGTCTCAGCATTCATGTTCATCGCTTCAATATTATTCTGGCATCCTCTGCATTTAAGGTAAGCATATATAGATCTCTGATCTCATATTTTGTTCTTTATTGGTCCATTATGAAGTAGTTAGACTTACATATTTTCNGGATCATTGGATGACTTATATGACCCTCTATTTAATGACCCGTATTGTTCGAAAATTTATGGTGGCATAATTGCATGGTTTATACGACCTTCCAAATATTTGTTGGAATATTCCATGACCCGAATAACATTTGAGGGATATTTTGATGGCCCCCTATTCGATGACCCTTATTATTCAAAAATTTATGGTGGGATTATTGGATGGTTTATGTGACCCTCCAAATATTTGTGGGATTATTCGATGACCCGTATGACCCAAATAGCATTTGAGGGATATTTTGATGACCAGAATACTCGAAAAATCATGGTTGAAAAATTGGATTGCTTATTTGGCCCTTTATCCGATGACCTGTATTATTCAAAAATTTATGGTGGGATGATTAGGTTACCAATATGACCATCTAAATATTTGTGTGATTATTCGATAACTCGTCTCACCCGAATAACATATGAAGGCTCTAATCGATGACCCAAACTGTTCGAGAAATGATGGTTGGATAATTTGATGGCTTATATGACCGTCTATTCGATGGCTCGTTTTATTCGAAATATTTAGGTGGGATGATTAGGTTACCAATATGACCATCTAAATATTTGTGGGATTATTCAAGAACTCATATGACCCGAATACTATTTGAGGGATATTTTGATGACTCGTATTGCTCGAGAAATCATGGTTGGATAATTGGATGGCTTACATGACTCTGTATTAAATGACCCATATTGTTCAAAAAATTATGGTGGGATAATTGGATGGTTTACATGACCTTCCAAATATTTGTGGGAATATGACGCGAATAACATTTGAGGGATATTTTGATGGCCTTCTATTCGATGACACTTATTATTCGAAAATTTATGGTGGAATTATTGGATGGTTTATACGACCTTCCAAATATTGGTGGGATTATTCGATGCCCCGTATGACCCAAATAGCATTTGAGGGATATTTTAATGACCAAAAACCAAAATACTCGAAAAATCATGGTTGAAAAATTGGACTGCTTATATGACCCTTTATTCGATGCCCCGTATTACACAAAAATTTATGGTGGGATGATTAGGTTACTAATATGACGATCTAAATATTTGTGGGATTATTCGATGACTCGTTGGACTCGAATAATATTTGAAGGATATTTTGATGACCCAAATTGTTCGAGAAATGATGGTTCGATAATTTGATGGCTTATATGACCCTCTATTCGATGATCCGTTTTATTTGAAATATTAAGGTGGGATGATTAGGTTAACAATATGACTATCTAAATATTTGTGGGATTATTCGAGGACGCATATGACCCGAATAACATTTGAGGGATATTTTGATGACTCGCATTGCTCGAGAAATCATGGTTGGATAGTTGGATGACTTATATGACCCTCTATTGAATGACCCGTATTGTTCGAAAATTTATGGTGGCATAATTGGATGGTTTATATGACCTTCCAAATATTTGTTGGAATATTCGATGACCCGAATAACATTTGAGGGATATTTTGATGGCCCCCTATTCGATGACCCCTTATTATTCGAAAATTTATGGTGGGATTATTGGATGGTTTATGTGACCCTCCAAATATTTGTGGGATTATTCGATGACCCGTATGACCAAAATAGCATTTGAGGGATATTTTGATGACCAGAATACTCGAAAAATCATGGTTGAAAAATTGGATTGCTTATATGGCCCTTTATCCGATGACCTGTATTATTCGAAAATTTATGGTGGGATGATTAGGTTACCAATATGACCATCTAAATATTTGTGGGATTATTCGATAACTCGTCTGACCCGAATAAGATTTGAAGGCTCTATTCGATGACCCAAATTGTTCGAGAAATGATGGTTGGATAATTTGATGGCTTATATGACCGTCTATTCGATGGCTCGTTTTATTCGAAATCTTTAGGTGGGATGATTAGGTTACCAATATGACCATCTAAATATTTGTGGGATTTTTCGAGGACTCATATGACCCGAATAATATTTGAGGGATATTTTGATGACTCGTATTGCTCGAGAAATCATGGTTGGATAATTGGATGGCTTACATGACTCTGTATTAAATGACCCATATTGTTCGAAAAATTATGGTGGGATAATTGGATGGTTTACATGACCTTCCAAATATTTGTGGGAATAATCGATGACGCGAATAACATTTGAGGGATATTTTGATGGCCTTCTATTCGATGACACTTATTATTCGAAAATTTATGGTGAAATTATTGGATGGTTTATACGAGCTTCCAAATATTTGTGGGATTATTCGATGCCCCGTATGACCCAAATAGCATTTGAGGGATATTTTAATGACCAAAATACTCGAAAAATCGTGGTTGAAAAATTGGACTGCTTATATGACGCTTTATTTGATGGCCCGTGTTATACAAAAATTTATGGTGGGATGATTAGGTTACTAATATGACCATCTAAATATTTGTGGGATTATTCGATGACTCGTTTGACTCGAATAATATTTGAAGAATATTTTGATGTCCCAAATTGTTCGAGAAATGATGGTCCGATAATTTGATGGCTTATATGACCCTCTATTCGATGATCCGTTTTATTTGAAATATTTAGGTGGGATGATTAGGTTACCAATATGACTATCTAAATATTTGTGGGATTATTCGAGGACGCATATGACCCGAATAACATTTGAGGGATATTTTGATGACTCGCATTGCTCGAGAAATCATGGTTGGATAATTGGATGACTTATATGACCCTCTATTGAATGACCCGTATTGTTCAAAAATTTATGGTGGCATAATTGGATGGTTTATACGACCTTCCAAATATTTGTTGGAATATTCGATGACCCGAGTAACATTTGAGGGATATTTTGATGGCCCCCTATTCGATGACCCCTTATTATTCAAAAATTTATGGTGGGATTATTGGATGGTTTATGTGACCCTCCAAATATTTGTGGGATTATTCGATGACCCGTATGACCCAAATAGCATTTGAGGATATTTTGATGACCAGAATACTCGAAAAATCATGGTTGAAAAATTGGATTGCTTATATGGCCTTTTATCCGATGACCCGTATTATTCGAAAATTTATGGTAGGATGATTAGGTTACGAATATGACCATCTAAATATTTGTGGGATTATTCGATAACTCGTCTGACCCGAATAACATTTGAAGGCTCTATTCGATGACCCAAATTGTTCGAGAAATGATGATTGGATAATTTGATGGCTTATATGACCGTCTATTCGACGGCCCGTTTTATTCGAAATCTTTAGGTGGGATGATTAGGTTACCAATATGACCATCTAAATATTTGTGTGATTATTTGAGGACTCATATGACCCGAATAATATTTGAGGGATATTTTGATGACTCGTATTGCTCGAGAAATGATGGTTGGATAATTGGATGGCTTACGTGAGCCTCTATTAAATGACCCGTATTGATCGAAAAGTTATGGTGGGATAATTGGATGGTTTACATGACCTTCCAAATATTTGTGGGAATGTTCGATGACGCGAATAACATTTGAGGGATATTTTGATGGCCCTCTATTCGATGACTTTTATTATCCGAAAATTTATGGTGGAATTATTGGTTGGTTTATACGACCTTCCAAATATTTGTGGGATTATTCGATGACCGGTATGACCCAAATAGCATTTGAGGGATATTTTAATGACCAAAATACTCGAAAAATCATGGTTGAAAAATTGGACAGCTTATATGACCCTTTATTCGATGGCCCGTACTATTAAAAAATTTATGGTGGGATGATTAGGTTACTAATATGACCATCTAAATATTTGTGGGATTATTCGATAACTTGTCTCACCCGAATAGCATGTGAAGGCTCTAATCGATGACCCAAATTGTTCGAGAAATGATGGTTGGATAATTTGATGGCTTATATGACCGTCTACTCGATGGCCCGTTTTATTCGAAATCTTTAGGTGGGATGATTAGGTTACCAATATGACCATCTAAATATTTATGGGATTATTCGAGGACTCGTATGACCCGAATAACATTTGAGGGATATTTTAATGACCCAAATTGCTCGAGAAATCATGGTTGGATAATTGGATGGCTTATGTGACCCTCTATTCGATGACCTGTATCAGTGAAAAATTTATGATTGGATAATTGGATGGTTTATATGACCTTCCAAATATTTGGGGATAATTCGATGACCTACGTGGCCCAAAAAAAATTCACAAAGTAGATGTGACGTGATTGATAATATGATTAAATTTTCAGTGAGGTTGGCATCATTGTAGAGGTAAGATGACTTTAAATTGCAGGTTTCGAATAGAGATTAGTTTTCTTTTTTTATGGGTGTTTGTAATATTTTGGGTTTTTTCTCACAGTTTTGCTACTTTTTTTTTCTACGCAGGTTTCCCTTTTGTTAGTGGTTGCTGTCATATAAATGCAATTGAAAATCAAGGTTTCTGATTTCATTTTCTTTTAAATTATTAGTTATTTTCTCAGGAAACTCAGGAAAGTGAAGAAGTGCATGGGTCAAGTCCTTTTCATCGACAAGGTAGCCACAATTTTCTCATTACACATATTCACATTATACTAATTTTTGTTTTCATATTTGTTAATGCTTGATCCCTTCTTGACTGAAGCTATTTTCTACTCACATAAATCTATTAACTTTGACTTTATTTTTTTAGTGATTGCGTATAAGCTTAAACTTTCAGGAGGCCGAGCTTCGTTTTTTTGTTATAGCTTCGTATATGATTCTCATTCTTTCATGGCATTCATTTAGAAATGTCTCAGCATTCATGTTCATCGCTTCAATATTATTCTGGCATCCTCTGCATTTAAGGTAAGCATATATAGATCTCTGATCTCATATTTTGTTCTTTATTGGTCCATTATGAAGTAGTTAGACTTACATATTTTCGTTTTGTAATTCTTAAGATTGATTGGTTTAAAGTCATTGTCTTCCCTTCTTCATATTTCCTATTTTATTTAAATCAAATGTTGACATTATACGCATGGTGTTTGATCATGCCTAGCGGTGTGGAATGGGCGCTCTCGGATGCTTTTGTTTCCTTGCATGCCTTCTGGCAGATATGGGGTGCGCTTCGTTCGGTTGAGCTGATTCCTTAACGTGGTGGCGTGTGAGTGGCGTTTGGGTTGCAATGCACGCGGTGGTGAGCACGGGCTAATTTTCGGTGCGTGCCCCTCGAGTATTTTGGTTGCCACCGCGATGCATCTCCATGTTGAGCCCATGGTGTTTGATCATGCCTAGCGATGTGGGATGAGCGCTATCGGATGCTTTCGTTTCCTTGCATGCCTTTTGGCAGATGTGGGGTGCGGTTCATTCGGTTGAGCTGATTCCTTGACGTGATGGCGTGTGAGTGGTGATTGGGTTGCCAATGCTTGCCGGCTCCTTGCTTGCGCATCGAACAGCTAGCGTGCAGCTCTCTTCAAGAGATGCAGATGATCTGTATTATTCAAAAATTTATGGTGGGATAATTGGATGACTTATATGACCCTTAAAATATTTGTGGGATATTTCGATGACCCGTACGACCCTCGAATTATGGTGGATAATTATCCCTCAAATGTTTTTTTGGTCAAATGGGTCGTATGACCCGAATAACATTTGAGGGATATTTTGATGACTCGTATTGCACGAGAAATCATGATTGGATAATTGGATGACTTATATGACCTTCTATTGAATGACCCGTATTGTTCGAAAATTTATGGTGGCATAATTGCATGGTTTATACGACCTTCCAAATATTTGTTGGAATATTCGATGACCCGAATAACATTTGAGGGATATTTTGATGGCCCCCTATTCGATGACCCTTATTATTCAAAAATTTATGGTGGGATTATTGGATGGTTTATGTGACCCTCCAAATATTTGTGGGATTATTCGATGACCCGTATGACCCAAATAGCATTTGAGGGATATTTTGATGACTAGAATACTCGAAAAATCATGGTTGAAAAATTGGATTGCTTATATGGCCCTTTATCCGATGACCTGTATTATTCGAAAATTTATGTTGGGATGATTAGGTTACCAATATCACCATCTAAATATTTGTGGGATTATTCGATAACTCGTTTGACCCGAATAAGATTTGAAGGCTCTATTCGATGACCCAAACTGTTCGAGAAATGATGGTTGGATAATTTGATGGCTTTATGACCGTCTATTCGATGGCCCGTTTTATTCGAAATCTTTAGGTGGGATGATTAGGTTACCAATATGACCATCTAAATATTTGTGTGATTATTTGAGGACTCATATGACCCGAATAATATTTGAGGGATATTTTGATGACTCGTATTGCTCGAGAAATCATGGTTGGATAATTGGATGGCTTACATGACCCTCTATTAAATGACCCGTATTGTTCGAAAAGTTATGGTGGGATAGTTGGATGGTTTACATGACCTTCCAAATATTTGTGGGAATGTTCGATGACGCGAATAACATTTGAGGGATATTTTGATGGCCCTCTATTCGATGACACTTATTATTCAAAAATTTATGGTGGAATTATTGGATGGTTTATACGTTCTTCCAAATATTTGTGGGATTATTCGATACCCCGTATGACCCAAATAGCATTTGAGGGATATTTTAATGACCAAAATACTCGAAAAATCATGGTTGAAAAATTGGACTGCTTATATGACGCTTTATTCGATGGCCCGTATTATACAAAAATTTATGGTGGGATGATTAGGTTACTAATATGACCATCTAAATATTTGTGGGATTATTTGATGACTCGTTTGACTCGAATAATATTTGAAGGATATTTTGATGACCCAAATTGTTCAAGAAATGGGGGTTGGATAATTTGGTGGCTTATATGACCCTCTATTCGATGACCCGTTTTATTTGAAATATTTAGGTGGGATGATTAGGTTACCAATATGACCATCTAAATATTTGTGGGATTATTTGAGGACTCTTATGACCCGAATAACATTTGAGGGATATTTTGATGACTCGTATTGCTCGAGAAATCATGGTTGGATAATTGGATGGCTTATATGACCCTTTATTGATTGACACGTATTGTTTGAAAATTTATGGTGGCATAATTGGATGGTTTATCTGACAGTCCAAATATTTGTGGGAACATTCGATGACCCAAATAACATTTGAGGGATATTTTGATGGCCCTCTACTTGATGGCCCTCCAAATATTTGTGGGATTATTCGATGACCCGTATGACCCAAATAGCATTTGAGAGATATTTTGATGACCATAATACTCGAAAAATCATGGTTGAAAAATTGGATTGCTTATATGGCTCTTTATTCAATGGCCCGTATTATTCGAAAATTTATGGTGGGATGATTAGGTTACCAATATGACCATCTAAATATTTGTGGGATTATTCGATGACTCGTTTAACCCGAATAACATTTGAAGGATATTTTGATGACCCAAATTGTTCGAGAAATGATGGTTGGATAATTTGATGGCTTATATGACCCTCTATTCGATAAACCGTTTTATTCGAAATCTTTAGGTGGGATGATTAAATTACCAATATGACCATCTAAATATTTTTGGGATTATTCGAGGACTCGTATGACCCGAATAACATTTGAGGGATATTTTAATAACCCAAATTGCTCGAGAAATCATGGGTGGATAATTGGATGGCTTATATGACCCTCTATTCGATGACCTGTATCAGTGAAAAATTTATGATGGGATAATTGGATGGTTTATATGACCTTCCAAATATTTGGGGATAATTCGATGACCTACGTGGCCCAAAAATAATTCACAAAGTAGATGTGACGTGATTGATAATATGATTAAATTTTCAGTGAGTTGGGCATCATTGTAGAGGTAAGATGACTTTAAATTGCAGGTTTCGAATAGAGATTAGTTTTCTTTTTTTATGGGTGTTTGTAATATTTTGGATTTTTTCTCACAATTTTGCTACTTTTTTTTTCTACGCAGGTTTCCCTTTTGTTAGTGGTTGCTGTCATATAAATGCAATTGAAAATCAAGGTTTCTGATTTCATTTTCTTTTAAATTATTAGTTATTTTCTCAGGAAACTCAGGAAAGTGAAGAAGTGCATGGGTCAAGTCCTTTTCATCGACAAGGTAGCCACAATTTTCTCATTACACATATTCACATTATACTAATTTTTGTTTTCATATTTGTTAATGCTTGATCCCTTCTTGACTGAAGCTATTTTCTACTCACATAAATCTATTAACTTTGACTTTATTTTTTTAGTGATTGCGTATAAGCTTAAACTTTCAGGAGGCCGAGCTTCGTTTTTTTGTTATAGCTTCGTATATGATTCTCATTCTTTCATGGCATTCATTTAGAAATGTCTCAGCATTCATGTTCATCGCTTCAATATTATTCTGGCATCCTCTGCATTTAAGGTAAGCATATATAGATCTCTGATCTCATATTTTGTTCTTTATTGGTCCATTATGAAGTAGTTAGACTTACATATTTTCGTTTTGTAATTCTTAAGATTGATTGGTTTAAAGTCATTGTCTTCCCTTCTTCATATTTCCTATTTTATTTAAATCAAATGTTGACATTATACGCATGGTGTTTGATCATGCCTAGCGGTGTGGAATGGGCGCTCTCGGATGCTTTTGTTTCCTTGCATGCCTTCTGGCAGATGTGGGGTGCGCTTCGTTCGGTTGAGCTGATTCCTTAACGTGGTGGCGTGTGAGTGGCGTTTGGGTTGCAATGCACGCGGTGGTGAGCACGGGCTAATTTTCGGTGCGTGCCCCTCGAGTATTTTGGTTGCCACCGCGATGCATCTCCATGTTGAGCCCATGGTGTTTGATCATGCCTAGCGATGTGGGATGAGCGCTATCGGATGCTTTCGTTTCCTTGCATGCCTTTTGGCAGATGTGGGGTGCGGTTCATTCGGTTGAGCTGATTCCTTGACGTGATGGCGTGTGAGTGGTGATTGGGTTGCCAATGCTTGCCGGCTCCTTGCTTGCGCATCGAACGGCTAGCGTGCAGCTCTCTTCAAGCGATGCAGATGATCTGTATTATTTGAAAATTTATGGTGGGATAATTGGATGACTTATATGACCCTTAAAATATTTGTGGGATATTTCGATGACCCGTACGACCCTCGAATTATGGTGGATAATTATCCCTCAAATGTTTTTTTGGTCAAATGGGTCGTATGACCCGAATAACATTTGAGGGATATTTTGATGACTCGTATTGCACGAGAAATCATGGTTGGATAATTGGATGACTTATATGACCCTCTATTGAATGACCCGTATTGTTCGAAAATTTATGGTGGCATAATTGCATGGTTTATACGACCTTCCAAATATTTGTTGGAATATTCGATGACCCGAATAACATTTGAGGGATATTTTGATGGCCCCCTATTCGATGACCCTTATTATTCAAAAATTTATGGTGGGATTATTGGATGGTTTATGTGACCCTCCAAATATTTGTGGGATTATTCGATGACCCGTATGACCCAAATAGCATTTGAGGGATATTTTGATGACCAGAATACTCGAAAAATCATGGTTGAAAAATTGGATTGCTTATATGGCCCTTTATCCGATGACCTGTATTATTCAAAAATTTATGGTGGGATGTTTAGGTTACCAATATCACCATCTAAATATTTGTGGGATTATTCGATAACTCGTCTGACCCGAATAAGATTTGAAGGCTCTATTCGATGAGCCAAATTGTTCGAGAAATGATGGTTGGATAATTTGATGGCTTATTGACCGTCTATTCGATGGCCCGTTTTATTCGAAATCTTTAGGTGGGATGATTAGGTTACCAATATGACCATCTAAATATTTGTGTGATTATTTGAGGACTCATATGACCCGAATAATATTTGAGGGATATTTTGATGACTCGCATTACTCGAGAAATCATGGTTGGATAATTGGATGACTTATATGACCCTTTATTGAAAGACCCGTATTGTTCGAAAATTTATGGTGGCATAATTGGATGGTTTATATGACCTTCCAAATATTTGTTGGAATATTCGATGACCCGAATAACATTTGAGGGATATTTTGATGGCCCCCTGTTCGATGACCCTTATTATTCAAAAATTTATGGTGGGATTGTTGGATGGTTTATGTGACCCTCCAAATATTTGTGGGATTATTTGATGACCCGTATGACCCAAATAGCATTTGATGGATATTTTGATGACCAGAATACTCGAAAAATCATGGTTAAAAAATTGGATTGCTTATATGGCCCTTTAGCTGATGACCCGTATTATTAAAAAATTTATGGTGGGATGATTAGGTTACCAATATGACCATCTAAATATTTGTGGGATTATTCGATAACTCGTCTGACCCGAATAACATTTGAAGGCTCTATTCGACGACCCAAATTGTTCGAGAAAGGATGGTTGGATAATTTGATGGCTTATATGCCCGTCTATTCAATGGCCCGTTTTATTCGAAATCATTAGGTGGGATGATTAGGTTACCAATATGACCATCTAAATATTTGTGGGATTATTCGAGGACTCATATGACCCGAATAACATTTGAGGGATATTTTGATGACTCGTATTGCTCGAGAAATCATGGTTGGATAATTGGATGGCTTACGTGACCCTCTATTAAATGACCCGTATTGTTCGAAAAGTTATGGTGGGATAATTGGATGGTTTACATGACCTTCCAAATATTTGTGGGAATCTTCGATGACACGAATAACATTTGAGGGATATTTTGATGGCCTTATATTCGATGACACTTATTATTCGAAAATTTATGGTGGCATTATTGGATGGTTTATACGACCTTCCAAATATTTGTGGGATTATTCGATGCCCCGTATGACCCAAATAGCATTTGAGGGATATTTTAATGACCAAAATACTCGAAAAATAATGGTTGAAAAATTGGACTGCTTATATGACCCTTTATTCGATGGCTCGTATTATACAAAAATTTATAGTGGGATGATTAGGTTACTAATATGACAATCTAAATATTTGTGGGATTATTCGATGACTCGTTTGACTCGAAGAATATTTGAAGGATTATTTGACGACCCAAATTGTTCGAGAAATGATGGTTCGATAATTGGATGGCTTATATGACCCTCTATTCGATGATCCGTTTTATTTGAAATATTTAGGTGGGATGATTAGGTTACCAATATGACTATATAAATATTTGTGGGATTATTCGGGGACTCACATGACGCGAATAACATTTGAGGGATATTTTGACGACTCACATTGCTCGAGAAATCATGGTTGGATAATTGGATGACTTATATGACCCTCTATTGAATGACCCGTATTGTTCGAAAATTTATGGCGGCATAATTGGATGGTTTATATGACCTTCCAAATATTTGTTGGAATATTCGATGACCCGAATAACATTTGAGGGATATTTTGATGGCCCCCTATTTGATGACCCTTATTATTCAAAAATTTATGGTGGGATTATTGGATGGTTTATGTGACCCTCCAAATATTTGTGGGATTATTCGATGAGCCGTATGACCCAAATAGCATTTGAGGGATATTTTGATGACCAGAATACTCGAAAAATCATGGTTGAAAAATTGGATTGCTTATATGGCCCTTTATCCGATGACCCGTATTATTCAAAAATTTATGGTGGGTTGATTACGTTACCAATATGACCATCTAAATATTTGTGGGATTATTCGATAACTCGTCTCACCCGAATAACATTTGAAGGCTCTATTCGATGACCCAAATTGTTCGAGAAATGATGGTTGCATAATTTGATGGCTTATATGACCGTCTATTCGATGGCCCGTTTTATTCAAAATCTTTAGGTGGGATGATTAAGTTACCAATATGACCATCTAAATATTTGTGGGATTATTCGAGGACTCATATGACCCGAATAACATTTGAGGGATATTTTGATGACTCGTATTGCTCGAGAAATCATGGTTGGATAATTGGATGGCTTACGTGACCCTCTATTAAATGACCCGTATTGTTCGAAAAGTTATGGTGGGATAATTGGATGGTTTACATGACCTTCCAAATATTTGTGGGAATGTTCGATGACGCGAATAACATTTGAGGGATATTTTGATGGCCCTCTATTCGATGACACTTATTATTCGAAAATTTATGGTGGAATTATTGGATGGTTTATACGACCTTCCAAATATTTGTGGGATTATTCGATGACCCGTATGACCCAAATAGCATTTGAGGGATATTTTGATGACCAAAATACTCGAAAAATCATGGTTGAAAAATTGGACTGCTTATATGACCTTTATTCGATGGCCAGTATTATACAAAAATTTATAGTGGGATGATTAGGTTACTAATATGACCACCTAAATATTTGTTGGATTATTCGATGACTCGTTTGACTCAAATAATATTTGAAGGATATTTGGATGACCCAAATTGTTCGGGAAATGATGGTTCGATATTTTGATGGCTTATATGACCCTCTATTCGATGACCCCTGTTATTTGAAATATTTAGGTGGGATGATTAGGTTACCAATATGACCATCTAAATATTTGTGGGATTATTCTCGAGGACTCATATGACCCGAATAACATTTGAGGAATATTTTAATGACTCGTATTGCTCAAGAAATCATGGTTGGATAATTGGATGACTTATATTTTTTTTTTAGGTTGCCTACCCGGTATCCAAAGCCTTTAGCCTTGACTAATCCGGGTCGACCCGGGTCGCGCACCTGGCTATGGCGGGTGAGTCTCCCAGCGGGGATAACTGCGTTCACAAGGTCTCGAACTCGGGACCTTGCTTAAGCGATACCAAGCCGCTTACCACTTGGACCAACCCCCGTTGGTAATTGGATGACTTATATGACCCTCTATTGAATGACCCGTATTGTTCAAAAATTTATGGTGGCATAATTGGATGGTTTATATGACCTTCCAAATATTTGTGGGAATATTCGATGACCCGAATAACATTTGAGGGATATTTTGATGGCCCCTTATTCGATGACCCTTATTATTCGAAAATTTATGGTGGAATTATTGGATGGTTTATGTGACCCTCCAAATATTTGTGGGATTATTCGATGACCCGTATGACCCGAATAGCATTTGATGGATATTTTGATGACCAGAATACTCGAAAAATCATGGTTGAAAAATTGGATTGCTTATATGGCCCTTTATCCGATGACCCGTATTATTCAAAAATTTATGGTGGGATGATTAGGTTACCAATATGACCATCTAAATATTTGTGGGATTATTCGATAACTCGTCTGACCCGAATAACATTTGAAGGCTCTATTCGATGACCCAAATTGTTCGAGAAATGATGGTTGGATAATTTGACGGCTTATATGACCGTCTATTCGATGGCCTGTTTTATTCGAAATCTTTAGGTGGGATGATTAGGTTACCAATATGACCATCTAAATATTTGTGGGATTATACGAGGACTCATATGACTTGAATAACATTTGAGGGATATTTTGATGACTCGTATTGCTCGAGAAATCATAGTTGGATAATTGGATGGCTTACATGACCCTCTATCAAATGACCCATATTGTTCGAAAAGTTATGGTGGGATAATTGGACGGTTTACATGACCTTCCAAATATTTGTTGGAATGTTCGATGACGCGAATAACATTTGAGGGATATTTTGATGGCCCTGCATTCGATGACACTTATTATTCGAAAATTTATGGTGGAATTATTGGATGGTTTATACGACCTTCCAAATATTTGTGGGATTATTCGATGACCCGTATGACCCGAATAGCATTTGAGAGATATTTTGATGACCATAATACTCGAAAAATTATGGTTGAAAAATTGGATTGCTTATATGGCTCTTTATTCGATGGCCCGTATTATTCGAAAATTTATGGTGGGATGATTAGGTTACCGATATGACCATCTAAATATTTGTGGGATTATTCGATGACTCGTTTGACCCGAATAACATTTGAAGGATATTTTGATGACCCAAATTGTTCGAGAAATGATGGTTGGATAATTTGATGGCTTATATGACCGTCTATTCGATAACCCGTTTTATTCGAAATCTTTAGGTGGGATGATTAAATTACCAATATGACCATCTAAATATTTTTGGGATTATTCTCGAGGACTCATATGACCCGAATAACATTTGAGGAATATTTTAATGACTCGTATTGCTCAAGAAATCATGGTTGGATAATTGGATGACTTATATTTTTTTTAGGTTGCCTGCCCGGTATCCAAAGCCTTTAGCCTTGACTAATCCGAGTCGACCCGGGTCGCGCACCTGGCTATGGCGGGTGAGTCTCCCAGCGGGGATAATTGCGTTCACAAGGTCTCAAACTCGGGACCTTGCTTAAGCGATACCAAGCCGCTTACCACTTGGACCAACCCCCGTTGGTAATTGGATGACTTATATGACCCTCTATTGAATGACCCGTATTGTTCGAAAATTTATGGTGGCATAATTGGATGGTTTATATGACCTTCCAAATATTTGTGGGAATATTCGATGACCCCAATAACATTTGAGGGATATTTTGATGGCCCCTTATTCGATGACCCTGATTATTTGAAAATTTATGGTGGAATTATTGGATGGTTTATGTGACCCTCCAAATATTTGTGAGATTATTCGATGACCCGTATGACCCGAATAGCATTTGATGGATATTTTGATGACCAGAATACTCGAAAAATCATGGTTGAAAAATTGGATTGCTTATATGGCCCTTTATCCGATGACCCGTATTATTCAAAAATTTATGGTGGGATGATTAGGTTACCAATATGACCATCTAAATATTTGTGGGATTATTCGATAACTCGTCTGACCCAAATAACATTTGAAGGCTCTATTAGATGACCCAAATTGTTCGAGAAATGATGGTTGGATAATTTGACGGCTTATATGACCATCTATTCGATAACCCGTTTTATTCGAAATCTTAGGTGGGATGATTAAATTACCAATATGACCATCTAAATATTTTTGGGATTATTCGAGGACTCGTATGACCCGAATAACATTTGAGGGATATTTTAATGACCCAAATTGCTCGAGAAATCATGGTTGGATAATTCGATGGCTTATATGACCCTCTATTCGATGACCTGTATTAGTGAAAAATTTATGATGGGATAATTGGATGGTTTATATGACCTTCCAAATATTTGGGGATATTTCGATGACCTACCTGGCCCAAAAAACATTCACAAAGTAGATGTGACGTGAATGATAATTTGATTAAATTTTCAGTGAGTTGGGCATCATTGTAGAGGTAAGATGACTTTAAATTGCAGGTTTCGAATAGAGATTAGTTTTCTTTTTCTTACTGTTGTTTGTAATATTTTGGGTTTTTTCTCACAGTTTTGCTACTTTTTTTTTCTACGCAGGTTTCCCTTTTGTTAGTGGTTGCTGTCATATAAATGCAATTGAAAATCAAGGTTTCTGATTTCATTTTCTTTTAAATTATTAGTTATTTTCTCAGGAAACTCAGGAAAGTGAAGAAGTGCATGGGTCAAGTCCTTTTCATCGACAAGGTAGCCACAATTTTCTCATTACACATATTCACATTATACTAATTTTTGTTTTCATATTTGTTAATGCTTGATCCCTTCTTGACTGAAGCTATTTTCTACTCACATAAATCTATTAACTTTGACTTTATTTTTTTAGTGATTGCGTATAAGCTTAAACTTTCAGGAGGCCGAGCTTCGTTTTTTTGTTATAGCTTCGTATATGATTCTCATTCTTTCATGGCATTCATTTAGAAATGTCTCAGCATTCATGTTCATCGCTTCAATATTATTCTGGCATCCTCTGCATTTAAGGTAAGCATATATAGATCTCTGATCTCATATTTTGTTCTTTATTGGTCCATTATGAAGTAGTTAGACTTACATATTTTTCTTTTGTAATTCTTAAGATTGATTGGTTTAAAGTCATTGTCTTCCCTTCTTCATATTTCCTATTTTATTTAAATCAAATGTTGACATTATACGCATGGTGTTTGATCATGCCTAGCGGTGTGGAATGGGCGCTCTCGGATGCTTTCGTTTCCTTGCATGCCTTCTGGCAGATGTGGGGTGCGCTTCGTTCGGTTGAGCTGATTCCTTAACGTGGTGGCGTGTGAGTGGCATTTGGGTTGTAGTGCACGCGGTGGTGAGCACGGGCTGATTTTTGGCGCGTGCCCCTCGAGTATTTTGGTTGCCACCGCGATGCATCTCCATGTTGAGCCCATGGTATTTGATCATGCCTAGCGGTGTGGGATGAGCGCTATCGGAAGCTTTCATTTCCTTGCATGCCTTTTGGCAGATATGAAGTGCGGTTCATTCGGTTGAGATGATTCCTTGATGTGATGGCGTGTGAGTGGTGATTGGGTTGCCAATGCTTGCCAGCTCCTTGCTTGCGCATCGAACGGCTAGCGTGCAGCTCTCTTCAAGCGTTGCAGATGATCCGTATTATTTGAAAATTTATGGTGGGATAATTCGATGACTTATATGAGCCTTAAAATATTTGTGGGATATTTCAATGACCCGTACAACCCTCGAACTATGGTGGATAATTATCCCTCAAATGTTTTTTCGGTCAAATGGGTCGTATGACCCGAATAACATTTGAGGGATATTTTGATGACTCGTATTGCTTGAGAAATCATGGTTGGATAATTGGATGACTTATATGACCCTCTATTAAATGACCCGTATTGTTCAAAAATTTATGGTGGCATAATTGGATGGTTTATATGACCTTTCAAATATTTGTTGGAATATTCGATGACCCGAATAACATTTGAGGGATATCTTGTTGGCCCCCTATTCGATGACCCTTATTATTCAAAAATTTATGGTGGGATTATTGGATGGTTTATGTGACCCTCCAAATATTTGTGGGGTTATTCGATGACCCGTTTGACTGAAATAGCATTTGAGGGATATTTTGATGACCAGAATACTCGAAAAATCATGGTTGAAAAATTGGATTGCTTATATGGCCCTTTATCCAATGACCCGTATTATTCGAAAATTTATGGTGGGATGATTATGTTACCAATATGACCATCTAAATATTTGTGGGATTATTCGATAACTCGTCTGACCCAAATAACATTTGAAGGCTCTATTCGATGACCCAAATTGTTCTAGAAATGATGGTTGGATAATTTGATGGCTTATATGACCGTCTATTCGATGGCCCGTTTTATTCGAAATCTTTAGGTGGGATGATTGGGTTACCAATATGACCATCTAAATATTTGTGTGATTATTCGAGGACTCATATGACCCGAATAACATTTGAGGGATATTTTGATGACTCGTATTGCTCGAGAAATCATGGTTGGATAATTGGATGGCTTACATGACCCTCTATTAAATGACCCGTATTGTTTGAAAAGTTGTGGTGGGATAATTGGATGGTTTACACGACCTTCCAAATATTTGTGGGAATGTTCGATGACGCGAATAACATTTGAGGGATATTTTGATGGCCCTCTATTCGATGACACTTATTATTCAAAAATTTATGGTGGAATTATTGGATTATTTATACGACCTTCCAAATATTTGTGGGATTATTCGATGACCCGTATAACCCAAATAGCATTTGAGGGATATTTTGATGACCAAAATACTCGAAAAATCACAGTTAAAAAATTGGACTGCTTTAATGACCCTTTATTCGATGGCCCGTATTATACAAAAATTTATGGTGGGATGATTAGGTTACTAATATGACCATCTAAATATTTGTTGGATTATTCGATGACTCGTTTGACTCGAATAATATTTGAAGGATATGTTGATGACCCAAATTGTTCGAGAAATGATGGTTCGATAATTTGATGGCTTATATGACCCTCTAATCGATGACCCCTGTTATTTGAAATATTTAGGTGGGATGATTAGGTTACCAATATGACCATCTAAATATTTGTGGGATTATTCTCGAGGACTCATATGACCCGAATAACATTTGAGGGATATTTTGATGACTCGTATTGCTCGAGAAATCATGGTTGGATAATTGGATGACTTATATGACCCTCTATTAAATGACCCGTATTGTTCAAAAATTTATGGTGGCATAATTGGATGGTTTATATGACCTTCCAAATATTTGTGGGAATATTCGATGACCCGAATAACATTTGAGGGATATTTTGATGGCCCTCTATTCGATGACCCTTATTATTCGAAAATTTATGGTGGGATTATTGGATGGTTTATGTGACCCTCCAAATATTTGTGGGATTATTCGATGACCCGTATGACCCGAATAGCATTTGAGGGATATTTTGATGACCAGAATACTCAAAAAATCATGGTTGAAAAATTGGACTGCATATATGGCCCTTATCCGATGACCCGTATTATTAAAAAATTTATGGTGGGATGATTAGGTTACCAATATGACCATCTAAATATTTGTGGGATTATTCGATAACACGTCTGACCCGAATAACATTTGAAGGCTCTATTCGATGACCCAAATCGTTCGAGAAAAGATGGTTGGATAATTTGACGGCTTATATGACCGTATATTCGATGGCCTGTTTTATTCGAAATCTTTAGGTGGGATGATTAGGTTACCAATATGACCATCTAAATATTTGTGGGATTATTCGAGGACTCATATGGCCCGAATAACATTTGAGGGATATTTTGATGACTCGTATTGCTCGAGAAATCATGGTTGGATAATTGGATGGCTTACATGACCCTCTATTAAATGACCCGTATTGTTCGAAAAGTTATGGTGGGATAACTGGATGGTTTACATGACCTTCCAAATATTTGTGGGAATGTTCGATGACGCGAATAACATTTGAGGGATATTTTGGTGGCCCTCTATTCGATGACATATATTATTCGAAAATTTATGGTGGAATTATTGGATGGTTTATACGACCTTCCAAATATTTGTGGGATTATTCGATGCCCCGTATGACCCAAATATCATTTGGGGGATATTTTAATGACCAAAATACTCGAAAAATCATGGTTGAAAAATTGGACTGCTTATATGACCTTTTATTCGATGGCCCGTATTACACAAAAATTTATGGTGGGATGATTAGGTTACTAATATGACCATCTAAATATTTGTGGGATTATTCGATGACTCGTTTGACTCAAATAATATTTGAAGGATATTTGGATGACCCAAATTGTTCGGGAAATGATGGTTCGATATTTTGATGGCTTATATGACCCTCTATTCGATGACCCCTTTTATTCGAAATCTTTAGGTGGGATGATTAGGTTACCAATATGACCATCTAAATATTTGTGGCATTATTCGAGGATTCATATGACCCGAATAACATTTGAGGGATATTTTGATAACTCGTATTGATCGAGAAATCATGGTTGGATAATTGGATGGCTTACATGACCCTCTATTAAATGACCTGTATTGTTCGAAAAGTTATGGTGGGATAGTTGGATGGTTTACATGACCTTCCAAATATTTGTGCGAACGTTCGATG